>DWFT01000400.1:0-12140 GCA_018246795.1 Microceris patrobas patrobas
GTCGCGTAACGCACTGGCCGTTCTTGTTTGTCCGCACATTTACGTGACGTGAGACGACTGCTACCTTGGCTTACCCTTCCCAATGGCATTGTTTACGGTGTCCGAGACTTGTCGGTAATTTTTGTGTTGTTATTAGTGTATTGAAATATGATATGTGAGTTGTACATATTATGACTTCTTTGTTTTGATTTAAGTCGTTTGTTAGGAGGACTTTTAATTTTTAGCTAATAAATTATCTTGGATAACGTTTGAAAAGAAATCGCAATAGATGTTACTATATTATCTATAGTATTTAACTTATTCTTTACTATAATACCAATAAGTTTTTCAATAACATCAATTAAATTTTTACGAATCTGAAAAGCTCTGCCAAAAACAAAATCAAATGGAGCGTCATAAAGTTACAAAAATATTAAAAAGGGTTGGGGAATGCTTGTTATACTTGTAGCCACGCATTTTATTTGCTCAACAATAAAATTCTCTTTTGTTCTATCATGGATATATATAGATTAATAATATAAACATAAACTAAATACATAAGTGTTTTCGTTTACACATATTCTCCGTTTAGTTCCTTTCTATCTCATTTCAAACAATGTAGACAGAAAAAAAACGTACAATTCCTTAAATGTAACTACTGCTTATCAATCAAAGTTCAATATTATAAATACAGTCTAAAATTCGTAGAACAGTTGTTGATATTTACTAACTTAGAAATAAAGCTAGGTATTTTATTATGAACAATTTTTAGCACCATTTCGATATCTGGAATTAGAAATGTAGCTAGACGGGTTGGATACCGGGAGAGCTCTAGAATGTAACAAAATATATAACGGCCGAAGGTAACCTACGAGGTCGAGTGGAGTCGCGAAGTTGGCCCGCAGTTAGGGAAGATTTGTCGCGCGCCCGCCACCTAATGCTCTTGTGCTCTTGTAAGTAAAAATTATGATTATCGCTGGCGAGCTGAGCCCTTGATCCCTAACTAACGGCGCGAGCGCCTTAGACGCGAGACTTTCCTTTTCGTCTGCGCTATAACTCTTTTTTATTGCCATCCGCTGCAGCGACCGGCCACTGGATTACCTCACTTCTGTGCTGATCGCTCAAGTACACTCTTCATGCGATCTACGATTAGACTTCGTTTGGAAACTAAAATAAGGTAGTTCAGTCCATTTTATTTTACGGACTGGCTGCGAGTCCTTGCGAGTATATTGTAGTTATATACGTTGTGGAATCCATAGAATAGATATAGGTATCATTATTTTTGAGTTTTTGTACATACGTTACTTATTTTCGTTAACTGTTTAATGACTTATAATGTACATTTTGCATCAAGTTCTCGAACTGTAATGTATTAATCCCGAACTGTAATTGTATTATGTACATAAATAAATAAATATTAAACAAGTGAGTAAAATTCATTTATTGTACCTACAATTATATACACAATGTCTGCAATATTCGCGTCACACATATCCAACGAGCTATTAAACGGACGGCTGGCTTAGCGCAGACATTAAAGACACATTAAACTTAAGCCTATTAAAACTTATGTGACTCAATATACCTTATTTCTTTGAACAACTTCACAAAACATGTTGTATACGTTGTATAAAACTAAGTGAGGAAGGCCCAGGAATGGTAGAAGTGGTGCTGATTAGAGGAGGCCTATGTCCAGCAGTGGCCATCCAGAGGATGAGAATGATAAAGTGAGGAAACATCGTGAAGAAATCTGCGTACCTTAGAGTTTAAAAAAAATTTCTTTAAGTCGTGTTAAGTCTGCCAACTCGCTCTAAGTCAGCGTGGTAGACTATGGCTTTAACCCTTCTCATTCTGAGAGGAACAAGAGAACCGAACATTCCAGCAGTGGAACAAGAAAACGGGTGGAAAAAAGTAATTTAAATTATCCTTCATCTCCAGAGGTTTTGCAGTTTTCTAAAATACCGTATGTTCCATAATATCTTTATATTCAAAAGCTACCTCAGTAATTTCCTACTGAAGTGAAACCAGTGCTATTAAGTGATTTTACTGGCATACTACTGTTGATTTTGACAGACACACACACACAGAGCTATATATTCGACAGATGTAAGATAGAAATTTAGTTTTAATTGAGGTTAGATAAAAGTTTCTGTTGCAATATATATTTAAAGCGTATCAAGTATGGCACTCCTAAAATTAAAAAATTAAAATTGTTGAAATTAAACAATGTTGACTCTACTGGCATTGTACTTTTTCTCGATTTTTTACTGGCATTTTACTTTAATAATATCTCTACAAACATTCTCATAGATATACCAACTCAATCAACTCAAGGTAGTTCAGTGAACACACTCGTATTATATTTACTAAACGAAATAATATTTTGGGTGCATTATTGTTTTAACATTATTTATAAGTGTCTTGTTTTTAATTTTCAGATATCAGAGGTTGACAACCTTCAAATAAGTGAACAGCGGTTGAAAAAAAGTTAATGTATATCATTTTCGTTTTGAAAAGTGCAATACAAGTTACATAAACGAGTCGCCGGGGAAGGGTCGAAGGCTGCGACGGTCGATTAAGGAAGAGAGTGCACCGTTGCCTTGGCGACGCCGCCATCTTGCCTCCAACCCCAACCCCCACCCCACTGTAAACAGAGCGGTGTATTGCACTGAAACACTCGATATATTAAAAACGCTCACCCGACTGTAAAATCAAAGCTGCCAAATAAATGTCGATATATTGCGGTTTCAGGAAGCGAGTTTTAAAAATGTGTCGTTATATAAAAGCTGTATTTTAAGTGAGAATTATGGTGTTTATGGGGAATGTTAAGTGCTTTTATATAGTAGGTACATATATAAATTATCTTAGAACCTATAACCTAACCTTAGAAATATAAATTATTAGTGTTAATAGTAGAATCATTATTGGTTTCAAATATAAACGGGTTATATTACAGAGGCGTTTATTAACAAATATTATTATACATAGGTGAAGGAACGAAGAAAAGTTTTCTTCGGCCCAAAGCATAGGCGGGCGACGATAAGGTGTCTGATTGATTACATTTTATATTGACAGCGGGATAACATGCCTAATCAATTTATCACCGTATCACAAATTTAGCATTATTTTATTATCTTTTTAGGTATAAGTAGATAAATACATTAAATCACATTAAATTGGGTTTTCCAATAATGCTTATTTACGTATAATTTCAAGGTTATGCATAAAAATAAAGAAAACTGATGTTACAAATTATAGCTGCTGGTAATTATTGAGTACTGAGGTACGGAAGGGAAATCTTGGCTTCATACATTTCTACTGTGGAGTAACAGCTATATAAAATTTTGTATTTCGGCGACCAATACAATTTTTGCGAACAATACAAAATTGTAAGGCGAACAATACAAAATTGTAAGTAGGTATTACTGATTTACTGTTCGTGTATCGTACGTCAACCATCGATCTATGTACCTACACTCTACAGACAGAATCGTAAGCTGCTCTTTTAAATTTGTCTACCACATTATATTTTCACCATCGTCATCAACATGCTGTTTCAGTCCATTGCTGAGTATAGGCCTGTGTGAAAGGGTTTTGTTTATAATGTCTACGATGCTGCCAGTCGGCGCCCGGCGGTCAGCGCATTGAACCACATTATTTAAAGTTTTACGAAATCTGCACTTTACATTACGTGTACGCATTTTATTCACAGCAAATCTTCAAAGAAAATCTAGGTATAAAAAGAAATGAAAAAAGTTATATTTACCCTTTTTTGCTTAACATGCACACTTTTACCTTTCTATAATATCGATATAGAATGAATCGATTGTAAAGTATTTGTAGAGTACTTATGTTTGTAGAGGTAACTTCTATGATAATGATCTCATTTTAATTATTTTTTTTACAATCTCATATATTTTTCTAATTGGTAACCAAATTATATTTCATAGAGTTTCTATGTCCCTATATACCAGCCTGTGTTTACAGTAACATGGAAAACAAATATATTTTTGCTTGCGTTAAATGAAATTATAAACTCTTATCTAGTATGTGATGGTACTAAATATATGGCAACTGTTTAATTTCACGTGAATAGTCCAAAAGACACATAGCAGTCATTATTCAAGATTACTGCCAGCCGGTACGTTCCGTTCTACGGCAAACGAAATTATTCATTAGATTCATTGACTCTTTAAACAGTAATTTTTTTTATATAAAACTGTATATAATGCAGTTGTAACTACACGCAATGTAGTTGTAAATATATACATTTAAAAATGTAACAAAAATCGTATTAGAAATAATGTTGATAAGAGGTGGCTGTAGAACTACGGTGTCGGAGTTTTTAATTATCAATTATTTACATTAGAACAATTATTCATTCTATTTTTGGTTTTTTCGTCTGTGTTGGTTTCTTATTTTTTATGATTGCCTTGAATCAAAAGCGGTTGTAAAATTATTGCTAGAAAACTTCTAATATCACTGTATAATGACATATATTAAAAAACTTCAAATACAGTCTATTTAATTTCTTGTAAACAAAGGTTATGTATTTAACTAGGTAAATCTACTTATAAAAAAACAAATATATACAAAATAGATATTTTAAATTATTTTAATGATATCAATTATTTATAATATACAGTTTGGAGAATAATTTTCCAGTACATAGACAACAGTGCCGCTCAAACAAAACGCTTAATAAAGTTAAAGTTATAAATATGTATGCATAACAACAAACATATTACAAACGGTGTGGGTATTTTCCACGTAGCAAACTTCCACTGTTCCACATGGTAATAATTCCCATTAAGTTTATATTATTAAAGCAGGAGGCAATCTGTACGCCGTTTTAATGTATTATGTAGAATTATAAAGGCGTCGAGCCCCGCTTACTTCTTATGATTTATTCATGAGGAAGAACAACGTTAAATTTGAAGATGCCTACTTGTACAGGGGCATTTTGGCACAAAATGTCAAGCGCTTTACGAGCCTAATTTGTTTTTCATAAAGATTTATCGGCAACTAGTTCATCTACCAATTTAATTATGACATAGGTAGACGCAGGTTATTTAAGCACATAATGTACCACGTAAGAATTTCATACGTAGTGAATAAAATAAATTTACGCACAGAAATTTTTAATATAAGTTACAGGTAGAGAAAAGATAATTAAAACCGTTATTGTGAGTTTACCAGTCGAGCAATCGGATCCCGATCTTTTGTGCCCCGCTGTCAAATTGTTTTCTTATCCAGACATAGTTTATTGACTTATATATTTGGCATAACTTTATACCGTAATTGGGTTACGGCGCGGCTGCCAGCACGTTCTGAAATAGTGCTTAAGGTGTTCCAACAGTAAATTCCCAGCCGTGAAGCGAGTACAATATTCCAAAGAAGTTTGTTTCAACTCCGTCGGCTTCCAACAACCGAGCGAATTTATACACAAATATTTCTCCGTGGAAAACTTCTTTGAAGTCGGAAACAAAGCCAATCCACCGCGGTTATCCGTGATATTTTCAGGCAAAGTCGTACCTTATTCGCAAACATCGAATCCCGTATACAATACAGTGCGAAACGAAATTCGAAGGATAGATAATTTCGCACCAAAAGAAATAAGGCTAAGGGAAGAAAAATATAAATTGAATAGTCGAATACACGCATCCCGGCATTACCATAAAGGCAACAGGGATCAAGTTGGATTCCTCTACGAACTTTTTTATTTTCCTTCCACCTCTAAATCTCCCAGGAAAAGCTTCGCGAATCTGCAAATGTTGATTTGATGATGTCGTGTTGCCGACGCGATCCGCCGCGCCGAATTCACTGCCGAAGCCTATTGACAATATGTACGTTCGACTTCACTAATTATGTATCAACGTTTCAGATATCACGGTATTTATGTTTATTGTTAACGACTTTGTGTTTCAATTTACAATTCGAATATAGAAAAAAATTGTAGTCATAATTTAATAGGTACTGTTTAGATTTATCTATGTCCGGAGATAAAGATTTTTTGATTACGACTTGTTCCTTGATGTTAATAATTATAAAAAAAACTCTGATGAAACGACGTGGTGTATGTACATGTTGAAAAATTCGTTGTTTGTTATATTAAGATATCTGCCTATTGATATATATATATGGACACATACTATGCACCCGAAAAATCCTTTGAGATCACAAGAAAATTATTCGGGCGTATATATTTGTTTTTCAATTTAAATGTGAGATATAATTATATCTCAGTCATGGTGAGTCATGTCTACAGCATACAATTTATCTGAACGAGTTTCTAAAGACGTCAGTAGGTATCGTTAAATATACCTAAGTTTACCAAGAATTACCTAAATGTATTGACTTAGGTGTGAGTCTTATCAATATTTCTGTATTTCTCTTAGTTACTGCTATATATGCAGTTAATAAGTCCGAATTCGGTTCATAAATAAGTATATGTATTTAATTAGGTACATTTTTTCTTGATATAGTTTTCAACTTGTCATCATTGTGCGTAGCCCACGCTCACAGAAGAAGTTTGCATGAAATTTTTACTTTTTATCATACTAAGTTTATTAATTATTTGGATATAATAGATAGATATATTATATATCCAAATAATTAATAAAGTTAGCAATGTAACTAAATAGTCAAACACTACAGTCATAGATCTGTCTATGTATCGATGTTAGTTATTAACGCGTGATACGAGGAAAATGAATATAATTCTTACTACAAATTGCTTCCAAAATGACAACACTCAACAAGCGAGGCCGAAAACAAAGTAGAATCTACGCGAGCACTCCAGTACTGAAACAGGCGTTTCAGTATCAATATACTTAAAGAAAGGAGGGAATAGGGCCACCGAGCATAATAAAAACGAAAGTAATCATGCAAATTGGAGGAGGAAAGTTGAATTAAAAAGCGGTTGGTGGTGGCTGGGGAGGCTGGGGGCAATGTGTCTTAATGACCACAATGGATGAACCTTAATCCGTCGAACCTTTTGCTCTCACTGGCTACTTACTTCATAAAGTAGACATGAGTATAGCTCAGAGCGATGTATTAAAGAAAATTCTAGGATCAATGTTCTTTAAAAATGTTGATAATAATTGAAATTTAGACTTTAATTGGCAACAAGCGAATTGAATCTGAAATAGTGATGCCATTTCGTGTGAATTTGAAGAGGTCAAACGTTTTAAAAATACAAATATTCTCAAGACATTCTTTAAGTAGATTTTCATTATGTTGATCGTAAGGATGGAAATTGGAGGAGAGAAGTGGAATTAAAAAGCACTCGGTGGGGGCAGCTGGGGTGAAACGAGGTGGGTGATTTGTCTTAATGACCGCAATGGATGAACCGTAATCTGTCCGAGTCCAGCCTTTCGCTCTCACTAGTTACGTACTTAACATGTAATGGGTCTAAACTGATATTTTGAAGGGATACTAACATCGCCTTTTTTGATCAATAACTTTAATAGTGGCGCCAATACAGACAATAATTTAGCTCTGGGAACTGGGCCTCTCCTAAGTATACTTCTTATGAAAATGTTTACAAGTACCATTTCCAATAACTTGCTCTTACTCTACTATAATTACGCAAATAGGATAGGAAAGTATAATTATAGCAGCTTGTACATGGATAAGCAGAGGGGGCACAGCGTCTTAATGACTGCAATGGATTAAACATAATCCGTGAGCCTCTTGCTCATAGTTATTGCTTAGATACCCATTAGTTTCGGAGCTAATGTCGAATCGTTCACTATTAAACTTCAAAATAAATAAAAACATATTTTGTGAGGAGTTTTAGTTTATATTTATACGTTCAGTTCTCGTTTCCTATCCATTACTTTTATCATCATTGGTTTATTTCTTTCCCATAATCCCCACGCTGGTTATGTGATTTTATTAATGGATTAATAAAAATTTGTTTACTTTGAGCAGCTAGTGGTTTTTACGAGTTTATTTAATTTATTAGGCATTTGATAAATTTCGCGTTACATATATAAAAATTATTGCCTCTTATTATTAAATAGGCAATATATGTAATATGCCAATAATATGAATACATGATATTACCATGTGATAACAATAGAAGGAGATGAGGATATATGTACATCGTTAGTTCAATACTCAATTCGTACAATCAGTTCAGTCAGACAGTTCAGTTCACAGAATTAGTTCAGTTAGTCTTTATTGTTAGTTGAGTGAAGACTTTAGAAGTGCAGTTTATTAAAAGTTCTAAGTTCTATTTTAAGAAATATTGGTATTTTAATTTGTAACTTGGCTATATCGCTGCGAATTGAATGTCTTGAATATCGTTTAAAATTCAGGAGTCAATGATCCGATGGAAGTTTGAAAAAATATATATAATTAATTTCAGGATATCTTTATTACTAATTATTATGGCATATATTTTCTAAAAGTAGATGGGGTTTAATGATGTTGCTAATAGACATACAGGGCCTAAAATCTACAGTTATAAGTGCATATTCCTTTCAATAATGTGGCCACATCAAGCCCAAGTCAACGTGTAGAACGCACGCCACACGTACATGTAACACTAGCGTTATCTGGGTAACAATTTTGAAACAATTACCTTCAGCCCGATATCGTAAGATTAAGAAAGTCCACGGACGGAATTAGGATTCGTAGCGGAGTGGGGCGAGACGCTCCTTAACGGCCCGACTCCACAAATTGCGGACCTTAACGACGGCATAAAACTCGACGCGCACTCCCGAGACGCCACAGATTGTACTCAGACTTAGTTCAGGATTAATGGTGTAGAAAACAGATTATCATTGGCTGGATTTCCATTAGATGAGATCAAGAGACCCCTGCCACCGGCGCGTGAAAACTCTGATAGCTAGCTGTTATTATTTTCCACATAACAGCGCAGCGACGCTCCCGATTTAATTCTATTAGGTTCTGTCGCTCGTGAATGACGGCACAATAAAAATTGAGACGCGATATCGGCGTGCGCGGAGCGTGCTGCACGCGGGAAATACACGTTTAAATTTATAGGTGCCTTCTGTTATAAAAACGGCTTGCGAATTACTTATAATTATTTCAGATTCTAATTTTTCACCTTATAAACGACGATAAATGAGTTTTTAGTTTTTCTAAACGAGTTTTCTTAGCGTCGCATTTAAACGCGAGCGATTTCATCTATTCGGGTTTGTATCTATTTGTGATTGTCTTATTTGCTACGACTGTTCTCAGTTATATTAGCGTTCCAGATCCTGTTAAGTGTGCTATATCAGGCTTCTTTCGTCATTTTCTGTATATACAGAAACGGTATAATATTTGAACGTTCTATTCAGAGGGGTTACAAAGAATATCTTTCGATTGCAATCCAAGTTAGGTACTATTCCGCCCAGATCGTTGTTCAACGTGAATGAAGTTCAAGAAGTGTCTTTATGATGCTTGATGCTTAAGGATGGAGGTTGATAATCGCATAATCGTTCTGTTGAAAGTTTTATTCCATCTTGAACGCCTATTTCAACGCCTTATTCCATTTTTAATGTCTTTGCTTAAAATACCGGTAGAAAGGGATACATTTTCGAAAATTCACCAATAGCTATCACTTATCAACGAGTTAATTAATCATTTAGTTTTTGCGGTTAAATTAGCTGTATTACAAGTGATTCAGGGGCTTTAAATTTCCAATAATCATTATAAAAAATAAAAACTTATATTAGTTATTAAAACTAGTACCTTATTTACAAATTAAAATCGCGATTAAATTTGTTGGCATTTCATCTGACTTTCATGGCTCGAATTGCCTTGAAATTTAAAATCACTATGGGAGCACCACGTACGCGGTACGTGCGGTTTAATGAATACAAATTACATTTGCAAATGTGCTTAATCCTGAAATTAGTTACGCCTCCCGCCGCACCGCAGCGCCACCCGCTGTCGTAACCCTTCCATAGTGCTGTTTGTTGTTAAATCTAAATACTTGCCATCGAAATTCGCCGAACTAGAGCATCATTAGTGTTAAAAAATGTAAATTTTTTAACGGCAATCTATTATTATAGTTGATTAGATAATTAGCATCGTTATTAATAATTATTATGTCAATATGTGTAAATGCATACTATTCCTTTTTCGTTCTTTGGTAAGAGACTTGTGTTAAAGCGCTTATAAGTCTATAATATACCTGCACATTATTTTATAAGAAGTCTTTAATTTGATTCTCGTTAACAATACTTTCATATGGGTATCACATTTCCAGCTTATGTTAAAATTCAAATCAGAATGTTCATTACACGACCCTAAATAAATTACGTAAAAATGAAGGGTCTGTTTTAATTATCTTTGGCGTATTTATTGCTAACTAATACTTTTTAGCCCAGTTGTTTATCACAGTTTAGTATTCTAGTTAATGTCAAAGCGGCGTAATATAAAGTAAACATTCAATAATAAAACGCTACAATATGAAACTACACTGGATCGCATCGAACAGACTGGTCGAATACACTTCAAACACAGCCTCAAGGGACTCAAGCTCAAAAGCGAGAGCTACAAGATTTGAAGCCAAAACCATACAGCTTATTATTCTTTCCTATTCAATAGATTAACATTCATGGTTTCCTTGGTTTAGGCTCACCGCTTGCTCCACTGCGGGACGTAAACGTGGGTGAAACGTGAGAATGTAGGTACTACACTCCCCGCTTTACCCCTTCGATTACAGGCGTGATGTTACATTTTTTATGAGTAATGTAAACTGTTCGTGTATATAGCTACAATAACCGAATTGGGTTGTTCACGCCTCATCTACCGCTCGTTATGCTGTGCTCGTAAATCTTCATTCCCGCGTCGTCCCTGCTCAGACCGCCACTCGAATGTTTTCATATCACATAATAGTGTTTTACTAAGGATTTTATCAACTTATTACATTTACAATGAGCTGTTTGCTATTGTGTGCTACAATTGAAGTAGTATTAAAGACCATTTAAATGAAGGGTGTATAAAGGATGTGCCTAGACGAAACTTGTGGGAACGTCTCATAATGTAATACCATTTGACTATGCGTACCTATATCACTAATTTGGAGTAAATTTTAGATTATATTTAGATACGAATATTAATTGTTGCCACTTAGGATTACTTAATGCATTTTTGTGTTTGGGTTGGAAGGATGAAAAAAGCAGACACACAAAGGTAAGTACCTACAGAGTTATCTGAGCAGCGATAGTTGTCGATATGACTTGACTCTAGTAAACTGTATCAACGAGCAGTGTCGTAGAGAAAACGATTTTGATAGGCTGATCGATACTTGCCTTTTTAATACACTTAATATAATGAATGTTGAAGAAGCACATCAGGTCTGTAAGGGGGTAGTTTTGGCTCTTTGCCTATCCTGTTAAGGACCTAGCGTGATAGTCTTATTATAATACAGTATAAATATTTATATTTTTGGGGTCGCAATCAATCTTAAACTCTTTATTAACAATAAAATCTATTTCATTACAAGTGTTGATTACAATTAGTGTCGAAGGATCAATGTTCGTTTCGTCTTAGATACGAAATGTGGTTTAATTGCATTTTCATCCGACTTTAGAGTTATCTCTTTTTATTTTCATTTCATTTTTTTTAATAAATAGTAATGTAAGTAGACGAAGTTGTTAATTAATTGCAACAAAATTGGTTAGTCATCAGCAAAAAAGCCTATCAGATAATTTTGGTAAAATATTATGCTGGTAAAAGGCAACATCAACTCAATTTTGGTTAATTGGTATTGTTAGGGCTTAAGGCATTAATTATAAGTATCGTAACATCGTCACAGGAATTCTATTATGAAAGTATATAATTTTAAACAAATGAACTGATTGATTTGAAAACAGGTCTCAAAACTACATTAAATATTTTTATAACGCTCTTAAGCATTCAAATAATTTAAAAAATTGTGTCTTTTTAAAATCAGCGGTAAAGTCATATTTGATAATGATCAAAAATTGTGATAGTTTTCGTTTATGATTTAATCGTTTTCTTAAATGTTTTATAGCGACCAAAACGGCAATATAAGAACAACAACTTACTTAACATCGATATTAACTGTAGCCATTCGCATTTATCCAGCACAAAGCACGCTACCCAATATAGTTAGTGTAGTTATGTATAGCTATGTATGTAAAATGTGAGGTTCTGGGGAGGCGAGGGGCGAG
>DWFT01000401.1:0-12123 GCA_018246795.1 Microceris patrobas patrobas
CAAGGATACATTTCAATTTTTATCAAATTATCTACTCTGTAGTGCAAGTTGCTGTGTTCTCGCGGTCTGCACAAAATAGGTCGGCGGTCCGGATGCGGACCGCGGTCCGCCATTTGACGACCCCTGTTCTAGAACATTTATTGATTAAGCAAAAGTCTTTGGATATGCACAAGTTGAATGGCTCAGTGGAACAAGTCACGGTGTGAGCTATCAGCTGCCACTGCAAGGGCTTCCGTGAACCGAGGTCTGGGTCACGGTCAAGGTATCGATTATGGGACTGATAACATCCGGCCCACCTTTGTTCCACCGCGGCTGACCTCACATTATCATAATGGCTTTTGTCAAGGAGTCTTTGTTTTCGTATACAGCTGACTTCTAATTTTAGCTAAGCTAAACTTTGTGTAATTTTGACAACGACTCAAAGCTAATTTGTTGAATTGAACAGAATTCTCTGGATTGGACTCTTTTTTCTACCTGATAGTAAATTGGTCAACGACGCCAACATACCTACATATATTTGCGACACCAATGCAATCTTTATCCTGTGGTCACTGCTGCCCATGGACATCTACCTTACCTGTGCGAGGTCTCTTATAGAAGAGTACAGTTACAGAAGAGTCTCTCATATCATCTCACCGTCAACTTTTATACTTCCACTGTTTGGTATGTGTCTCTTCTTAAAATCAGAAGAGTTAAGACCAAAGCCTGTCACGTAGGTTAAGTGTGAGTTGACAGACTTCACGCGCCCTAGAGTACATTATGGCAGACTAACGTATCCAGTTTTTCTAAAGATATTGTACAGATAATATTGGTTGCTAACAGAACTGTTCGTTAATTATTATTAAACGGCAATGAACCCTCATTACCAATAACGGTAATGAGGGTTGTTAGTATGCATTAGACAAGTTAGTACATGTTAATAGTACACTTAGGATTTGTTAGTATCTATTTTATTTGAAGTTGTTCATCGGTGCATTGTTTTGAAATGGCCGGCTGATGTAGTCTTCACGTCCAAGTGCAACAACCCACAAATTATTTTAAAAACAATCGCTTCCCAACGGTCTTACCGCCCTGGACGAACATCACATATTTTTATTGTACTTAAATCATGTCAGAAGACGTATCATTTCGCTACTGCCCCAATATTAACAAATTCCGATTACAATCCACATATTTACTAAATTGGCAAGGTCGATAGTAATTTCAAAACAAAGAATTTTATTATAAAGACGCATAGCCACTGTGAGCTATAAAACACTAACTTCGTCCACGTCACCGTTCTCGCGGTGGACTGAACGGATTCGCACTCCAATTAACTCGATGACTAACCCAGCTACGGACTGCGTTTACGATATGTACATATATGAATACAGAGAATGATTCAGTTAAAGATAGTGCCGAGAGTTGTTTTACTCAACTTTTTCTTTCATCCTCGGTAGGATAACGATTGGCAAAACGCTGCAGATAGAAGTTGAGGACAGAGCATTATGGGGGACACTTATGTCCAGCAGAATAATGATAAACATTTTTCTCGGTCTGCCAAACCAATGAACTATATCAATATGATTTTGACGTTTATCAAGCGTACGACGTATCATACGTTGAAAGGAATTAAAAATTTTGAATTTCAAATTTGGAACCCGAAAAAGGTCAATGTTCGTTTACTTATTCCAAACTTGAAACAAAAACATAGAACATCAACGATCAGTCCAAAATTAAAGCTAACAGACATAATAAAACAGCATTATTTATACGTTAAATATAGTATAAAAGGAATATATATTTTGGCTTCCGATACGGTGCAGCGCATTTAACGTCCAAAGTACTTATGCACGCGATTTTCAAGTTTTAATCGTATATGTGACCCATTTCCGTGGTGAAACAAACACAATGGAATACTACATCATCATGATCTTCAACATCATTATCGATCCTTTTATGTTGCAGCTGGCCAAAGTGCGGGTTGGATGATTTCATGCGCTTTTAATAATATAACGGTTAACTTTAATACTATAGTGTAATAGAATCTTATTCTTAAAAAACACGGTGAAAATACAAAAATGTTTCAGCCGTAGTAAACAGTTTGCGGCACTGAGCGTTGAATGAAACTTGCCAGATGACGTGTTCCCGATCGAGATAAGGCAGCTTATAAACGTGCGGATTTAAAAAGAAAAACAAAAAAACAAAAGTTTCTTTTTCAATTCAACATAAGAGCAGTTCAATGCTTATTGTCTTCTAGGTTTGAACTTCAATTCCAACTAATAGATGTTGGTTTATTCATATACTTTCTAATATAGATAATGAGTCTCCAACTTTTAAACAGTGCGGTTGACAGTATGTAACAAAACGAACCATAGACTTTCAAGGTGTCTATGATCACTTTCATAGATGTGCGGAAAGACTTCGCAAAACAAATTTATTTAAATTAAAAGCAAATTAATAGCCAGTGAGCTAAGCATCTACTCCTAATTATGGCCATAAATAACAAATTCAAGGCCGTACAGAGACAAGGCAGGGCCACACGATACTCGTTTTTGCCAAGCACAAACACTACATTTTTTTCTTAAGCTAGATCTCAATCTTGTAATACTACTGAGCAGTCTGTGTGTAGTATAGAAAAAATAATATTTTGGTTAATAATCTTCTAGTCTTTTATTGCAATAACTTCACAATAAGTCTACCTTTACCAACAGCTTTAATGAACAGTAAAGCAATATAATTATTATGACAACTGCATTTTCTTACTATTAATTTATTGCTACAGATTCATAGCTCCTAAGAAATATTTGAACGACAATTATGTTCGTAAATAATATCAATAATAAGTTCTTTTCCGCCCCTAGAAAACAGTATTTTATTATGAGAAAATATAAAGTGTAATAAATAGGACATGATTATCCAGAAAATAGACATGTTAAGTTAATTATGACAAAAAACATTTCTTCTTTAATACTGTTCAAAATTACTCTATTTTGAATTTTAATATAATAAGATTAGCGGTTTCAACACAATAAATAAACGCAAAATCGCCAGTGTACCACGATACGTGAAGTAATTATTAGGATGCGATTTGGCACTGAACGAGACTGCAGCCGACGTGCCGCGCGCACATAACGATCGGCTGCCTACATTTTGGCAGAACTAAAAAAACTGTGTTTTAACGTTAAAATCATTTTTTAAATGTACAGTTTTTGCTCAATCTGTTAGTCAGACGTGGTAATTTGCATTTACAATCGAAACGATTTCTAGCGACTTTGTGTTTGTTTAATTGTTATTAATATTCAAACATTTGACCGCTTTCTTATCTGATGGGGTTCTTGTATGAATATAAAAAATCGGGTCTGCCCATATCCTGTAAATATCGACTTTAATTAAATATCGTATAGACAATATTTTAAAATTCTAAATAGCTTCCTTTAAAATTATTTTAAGTACCTAATAAGAAACTTTGTTGTTACTAACAAGCGGTCATGACTTTATTTTTGATGTAACAACACACTTTTTTTCCCCCAGGGTGGTAGGCAGAGGAGTTTAGTATTTCTCCTGTTCACGAGTTATGTCATACGTACCATTAAGTATTAATTGAACCTATTAAAATCAAAACTACGTGATATTACTGGGAATTTCAAGATAAAAAAACCCGGTAATACGTTGCTCGACCTGGGGTTCGAACCAAGGATCTGCTACTTAGCATTTTTTACTAACAGCTACATTCGCTCATTTGCGAATACAGTGCAATATCTCAAGAACACTATCTTTCAGAAATAAGTTCATAAAGTTTGAAATAATAATTAAATTATTCTATTATAATATTATATGAGTTATAGACTGTTTTATGATATATAACTATCATCATCAGTATCATTATCAGCTTACCCCCCCGTCCACTGCTGGAAATAGGCCTCTCCAATGGCACGCCACAGAGCTCAATCTTCAGCTACTCACATCCAACCACTGCCAGTCACTTTGCGTATATCGTCACTCCACCCAGCTGGGGGGCGTTTTACACTACACCATTATGATATATAACTAAATATTATAATAGTTATAGAATAATTGTGCTTTCAACTTTCTGAACTGTTCTCTGAAATATTGTGTTTTTGACATATTACACTCTAGTCGCCAATAAAAGTGATATATATAACTAATAACTTAACCAGTTAGTACTGTTATTACTAAGGTCCGTTGAACTTTAGCCGCCGACTTGACGCTTGCGTGACTGAAACACGTCAGTTTTTACTAGTTTTCTCTTCAGCAATTTAAATTACAACATGAAAACAAATACAAACTCTTTTCGGTCGGAGTTAACGAATATTTTCTACCATCAATAAAAAAATGTTTGGAGGATTCCAATCTCGCCTATTGATATTACTTTTTTACACAATTAAAATGAAATATACAACAATATAAAAAATAATAATCGACCCATTATAATTCCACTGTTGGAATATGGGTCTCCTCTCATATTGAGAGGGTTAAGGCCATAGTCTGTCACGCTGGCCAAGTGCGGGTTGACAGACTTCACACACCTTAGAAATATCTTTTTAAAATAATTTCTAAGATGTATAATTCTAAGAAGATATGTTTCCTCACGATGTTTTCCTTCTCCGTTAGCAAGTGATATTGAAATTTAAAACGCACTTTTGTAAAGAGGTGCGCAGCGTGCATTTGAACCCAGCAGCCCCGGAGTGCAGGGCGAATTCTTAACCACTAGGCTATCACTGCGTGTTAAGTAGAAGAAACACATCATTTACATAAAGATGGAGATATTTGACATTGTGTGCTCTCTCCACTTCGTAAGCAAGTTTGCGTGGTGATATAATAAAATTAAAAATTAATTTAAAAAAAATTGTTTCAAACGACTGTTGACCCCTCACTACATATGACTGGTACACATCGAAACTCGTGTACGTACACCAGATACGCGTTTTTTGTTCGCGCGTGTGTGTCGTATGGAACCTCCCCTAACAGGCCGCGGCCGCCGCCGGACGTATCCGGTTACTGTCCTATACTGCAGCTGTCACCTGCCTGAATACGAGGCGCGGTTCCAGTGTCTAATTTATAACTTTGCCCCAGTTTTTATTATTGTCCAATCACAATTTAAAACTCCGTTATGTATCATAACCATAGGAGTATAGGTCTTCCACATTTCACCAGGCACGTTCCTATAACATATAACGATACGGCCCATGAGATAGGGAGTGAGCTTACTGTACATAACCGGGCACCGACCGACATCAATGTTGAAGTATGTAGTTTTCTATTTATTGCAGGCTTTTAATAAGACTTTGCCTCTCGATCATTGACAAACGAAGTTTAGCACAAGCCTTTATTTCGCGATAGAGTAAAACGGGCCCAGTGCAGCCTTACCGGCCCGTTGGCTCAGCGATTAGGTGATCACACATCGAAGAACAAATGTTTCATAATCCGTCTGTGGGAAACAAGTAGTGTGTATTTATTTGTATGTATGTATGTATATTTATATCCCCATACATTTATTTACTCACTTGAAATGCTACTTGATTTTGAACAATTGCCGAATATTAACAATCTGATTGGTGTTGGCAAAGGAAATTGATTTAAAATAAATATTATTTAAACCACTACATATTATTTACACCACTTCCTAATAGATTAATTCGTACTATTTCCAACGGAATCAATCCATTTCGAAACTATCCAGCGCAATCATCCAATCATCCAAATATAGCACACAGAAAACAATCCATCAGATTGAATGTTTCAATACTTGAGTACTATCAATTTTGACTTGTGTAGACATCACATTTAGAGTGAGTGCGCTACCACCAATTTGTACGAAGTAACGAAATAATCAATTTGAACAATACAGGATAATCCACAAATGCACTCACGCACTCGTGTGTACGTACACACATACTCATGTGTACGCTTACACGTACAATACATATTTTGAAAATTTTGTACAACAACATATTTACCACGTTATCGGGCATCGATATATAATATACCAATTACAGACAGTAACATATTACATTTGCTCATAATTATGTGTGTGTGCACATTAAAACAAACACACGAAAACGGAAAACAATTTTTTTCTCATGAGCGAAGCGCGAAGGTGTGAGCGGGGTCATGCATTTCGGCATCGGGAGCTATTTTTATCAACTTGTTGTTATTTGGCCGAGAGGAATCCAGATCGCCGACCGGCAGGCATAGGTCGCATATGTAATGTGTATTTTCGGGTTTAATGCTGCCACATCCCTCACGTCCTAACACGTCACTACACACGACTACACACTACAGACGAGTACTAACTACCTCGCAAAACACACCTAATACGAGTGTATTTATTTACGCTTTGTCCAACAGATTTATTGTAGTGAAGCATTTATATTCAGGTTCGGAAATAACCTGTGAAATACTATGAACACTAAATCGTTATTTTTATTCATGTTTCTATTCAAAAACAGTTCGATAACACTAGCATTTTCCTCGAGGTTTCAACTTGGAAGTTTAGACCGCGGCTGGTGAGCAAAGTCGTTTAGGCAAACGTAGCTTCATCTTCATCAGCTCCGTTGATGAGATATATAATATCCGGAGAAGAGATAAGAGTGCGCGTTCCTGGTGGAATAAATTTGTAGATGACTTGATATTGGGTTCGAATACGACAGAGCAAGCCGTGCTACGAGTTGAGAGCGAGGAGCTCACGTAATCTTTACATAACTACTTGTAATCAGGACCGGTCGGTTTCTGCAATTACCCAACTACCTATATGTGTCATATTTTATTTTAATTTAAACACTATTTCATTATCATCATCATCAGCTGGTTTCTGTTCACTGTTGGATATAAGCTTTTGTAAAAGCATATCACAGGGCTCGATCTTTAGCTGTTCGTCTCCAATCCCTGCTAGACACATTCTACATAACTGGAGGGCAACCTACGTTACGTTCGCCACGACATGCTCTTAAAATTCACCGATCGTTAAAAGATACTTTATCATCATCAGCCTATCTCAGTCCACTGCTGGACATAGGCCTCCTGTAAAGGGGGCTTATGCCTGTAATCTTCACGCTGGGCATGCGGGTTGGAGATCGCGGGGCATGGCTTTTCGCACAGCCGACGCTGCTGCCCGTCGGCGGCCAGGGTATTTAGCCGTGCCTATTTAAACCGCGCTATACCGCAATCAGCCGGTCGCCAATAGATACCTACTTTATAAGATTTACACGTCCATCGATGGGAACAGTAAACGTATGTTTAGGATTCTAATAATAATGCAGAATATATGAATACCAGTACATTCCTTATGCATACGGTGGAGTGCGGTTAGAACTCGGGCGATTCCAAAGTATTGCCTAAAACAAAATACATCAGAGTAGGTATCTCATCTCAGATAAAAGAACTATATCTGTTTAGATTAGCACCATATCAGTCATATATCTACATTTGTAAGTTCACTGTTAGACATATGATTTCCTCTAATCTGCGGCGATGTATTCTTAAGGTCTTATCGAGATATGACCATTGCTTCTTAAAAATAGAAGATGTACAATATTTTACAAATGTTATGGCGGCAACAATGTATACGAGTCGTGTTGAGAACGATGCGTTGGTGCCTTTGTCTGGGAGCAATTTTATATTGACACGTATGTACCACTATTGATGACAATGATGACCATAACAGTATACCCAAATGGAGTTCTCACTTCGCAAATGTAACCAATTAATAGAAGCCGTGCACTACGATAGTAATACGTTAATATGGCGCTAGCAATCAGAAACAGACTGTTCGATCTGTCCACTAGAGTACGAGAATGAGCGGTCAAGTACTGCCACCAGATTACACTCAGCCTAAGATGAGCCCTTAGGCCGAATGCACACGGCTTTACTTGACATAACGCGTAATTATTTCCTAACACGTACGGATATATGTCAGAGGACGCTGGAGGGGTGAGTTGCAGGGACGAGTCATTACAGTACAAGCAGACAACCGGTGCAAATGTAGATATCGCATCATATTTAAAGTAATAAGGGAAAAAGTGATAATTATTATTGGATGTTCAACGATCAATAGAGATTAAGTATATGCATACATCAGTAGCCAAGTAGGATAACGGAAACACCAGACCGAGCAACAGTTGCATAACCATACCGCTACTCAAAACACTTCGACAATTTTGTGTAGTTTCGTCGTGAAACGCAACATGACACATACAAATTTTGTAGTGACGACTTTTTTGAAATAGTAATAGGAAGTAACAAGCTTGCCTCGCAAGTGCTGTACATGATTGCTCAACACAATGAAACAACTGCCTCCGCCGGCAGCGCACCAGCAGGACCTCGTACAGGCACATATCTGACACCGATAATGATCACAAGTACAACATCCATTGAACTACTCGTAGCCGGACGTTCGTACCAAGGTAAGTGTAGTGGTATCCAGTGAATGTAAAGAAAAAGAAAAAGTGTTTTCGTTCACCGCGCCCCCTACACATGATCCGACAAGGACGAGCGTTGAACTCGTCGCGGCTAAATCGCGTTAACATCAAAATGGCGGTGAGTACCTAAAAAACTTAGTAATATTATTATCAGTGGTACGAGTACGTTTAACGTGTGTAGTGTAATAGGGAGAGGGGTACAGAATGACATACTAGTTATAATATTAGTCATAAAATTGTTATTTGTTAGAATTTTAGAATGCTTTATACGGCTTTATATTCTTTGGCTCATAACCTACTTAATGCTAAAAGAGATCACGTTGAATAAAACCAAAATCAACAGAATTATTAAACATTTCTTAAACTGTAATAAAAACCATTTTGTCCACCCTAGGCGGGTAAAATGACATAAGTGGTGTGGACAAAATGGCATACAAAATTTGTATTGAAAATAAATACATTACATGCAGTATTCACACGTGAAACACTTTGTCTTTTTCGGAACATCTGCACAAGTAGCATGAGCCCATTTTTTGCATCTCAAATGCCGTAAACGCTATGCCGTAACTACCAGTTGGAGCTTCGTCTATCAACTCCTGCTTCATAATTTTTCTAGGATAAAATAAGCATGGCGGTATAAAATGCCCATTAGCACTCATGCAACAAACAACTGTCACATGGGACCCCTTTTCAGCACTAGTTAAAACTCCAACTTGCTTACGCCCAGTAGTAGCAAATCCACGTTGTACAGCCTATGCGGTGAGATGTTATTGCTTTTAATAATATCTTGGTAGGCGTTAAAAAATAGAGCCACTTGCGGTTTGTTAAATGCTTGAGCTCTGGGCGCTGAAGTGGCTTCAGGTTTCCTTAGCGATATACCCGGATTTCTACGTCGAAATCCAGCCAACCATTCTTTGCCTGCCATTTTCTTTTCTCTATTAAAATTATGGGCAATATTATTCACGTCTGCAAAATGGTAGGCCAATTCGAGAATTTCCTTCCAGGTAAACCCAAACAATCTCGTTTCCATTAGTTTGATATGTTCAACCAGCTCTAGTTCCATCTCACGAGTGAAGACACTCTTGTACCGACCCATACCTAAAACAGTTAGTTGATGATTAAAATCTATATCATACTAAGTACTTGCATAATATTTTTTAAGTAACTACACCTTTTGTAGTCGGAGCTAAGAAGAGCTTCGAAAGAAGAATAAGCTTCAATGGCCTTTTCCATTGAAGTTTTACCCCAACTCTGTCGAGTTGTTTTCCTAGAATAGTTGCGAGGCATTGTGTTCGATATCTGGAAGAATTAAACAAAGATGGGTCAAACGGAATACTATGTCATTTTACCCGTACAAGTGGTATGTCATTTTGTCCACTCCATAACCTCAAACTTTAAAATATAATGGTCAAAAATATAATAAGAATTGAAACATTTTAACACATCCTCTGCATTATTTAACAAAATTATTACAAAATAACACTAATAAAAATAAATTAACATAAAAAAATACTTACTTTTTCGAAGCAACAAAAGTCACATGCGTAAAACTCGTATCTGCAACATTTAAACTAACAAACGTACGCATTGAACCGCCGAGTGGACGCGACTGGTGTTGTGACAGGTTAGAACACATTGTCGAACGGCTATCTACAGTTCATTCTTGAAACTAATTTGTCTTTGGTTTTAGAGAAATGCAAGTGTGTCATTTGACCCTACTATGTCATTTTGTACGCCTTTCCCCTACTTAAGATTTTGTTTTTAAGTAAAATTGGAAGCAAACAGATTTCTTTCATTTTTTTTCGGTCCAACTCGAAACCGCCATCCGCCAAGCTTTCTAAATTCCTTTTCACTGGATACCCGTAACTAGGTCATTACTTTGTCCACCTGTGGCACATTTTAACTATCCACGTATCTAGGTATTATCCCGAAGTTAGTACGGAAATGTAAAGACAACAGTTTTTAGCTAAAAATAAAAAGGGTACACGCACGCGTGACGTAACAAATCCTATTTCCTGTAGCAAATTGCCGGATCCAACATGGCGGCTACAGTCGACTTAATTCAATCGGCGTATCACATTCAAATTGATGAAACGTGTCTTACTGAGGAAAATTTGGTACCGACGCATGAGAAATTCGGATATTGGCTTAAAAATGAATATATCATTGACCTTTACATACATATATCGTGGGATAAACATTTTGGAAAGTCATTCATAATTAGAAACTCCCACACGAGGCTCAGATTGTCTTATATTTACAAGAACAAAATTTGCATAATATGTATTAAACAAAGCTTACTTGACTGCTAAGAATACATCTGCTTAAAGCTAAGTAACTTATAATCTTAATGTACTTAATACTTGAGCGAATGAATTATTCATTAATTAAATAAATTAATAATTCATTCGCTCATTAATAGGAGAAATCTAAAGTAATATTTCTCGTAACTTGTCTGGTAGTATCAGATTGTACCGCATTAAAAATTTCGTCATAGATTCTAGTCGTTTAAAATTATAATATCAGGATGAAAATTAAACATTTTAGTACATAATATTTACAAAGAATACATTTAAATTTATAATTATGTAAATAAGAAATTTCGAGTATTTTTATATTATCAAGCCAACAGCGCTTAAGAAATTGTATGGGTAAAAAGATAGTTCAACCCTGATTCAGGGGATATGCAGTTCTGATGAATAACTACAGTACACAAAATCTAAGGTTTTTCTGAAATGCAAGATTAGTGAAAATAGGAGATACAACAGTATTTTTACAATGATTATAAGACTTACATAACTTAGTCGTTTGAAGATGATAATGGATTAAATATATTACAGTACAATAAAAAACAAAGTGTAAATGGCTATCAATCAATAACAATTGTCTTGTCACACGCAAAAATGATCCTTATATCAATCCGCAGTGATGCCTCATACATATACTCCTAATAAACAGACCAACAGCTTCATACATAAACATGTATGCTAACAGGGTGTATTTGACCTTATCGATGGTACTTTGCCGAATTAACTTCTTACGCCGCCCTTTCTTCATTTTGCACGGTATTGGCTCTGTAGGGCTGTGGGGATTGTAGGGCATTAAATCGTAACATGGCGAAATTGTATAAAATTGGAATAATTTTTCATATATTATGGCAATACTTAAGGGACAGCCCTTGTGGATCTCTCTTTGCATCTCATTTTTCAACGATTATTGTACCAGATACGAGTAAGTACAATGATATCAACAGCAGAAACAAGTTCTGTCAGTTTTTAGGATTTCATCATCTGATTTTTTTATCGTTCCACTGTATGGCATGAATCTGCTTTTATAATGTCCTGCGCTCTAGTCATGTTCGGGTACACAGTAGGCACACGTACTGGAGAAAATTATATACGAGTAGAACTGTAAAATAAATAATTTATAATAACAGATTTTTTACTTGACCGTTACGTTCAAATTAGTATGTCAAATTAGTATACATAATATTTGGTCCTACGTTCTTTTCTCGACGGCTAAAGCAATCCATACTCTATTTCACAGAACGCCATATTATCGCCTGTACTCGTATTCTCCAACAAACGTAACATAGGATTCTTAATGAGTTTTATATTAAGGGTAAATGGGAGTGTATTGAAAATTATAGTTATACTTCCAGGTAGGAAGAAGTTTACCTAATTCTTACAAAATAATTGTCCTT
>DWFT01000402.1:0-12121 GCA_018246795.1 Microceris patrobas patrobas
TTAAACTATATTAACTTATCATTTATTCAGTAAAAGAAAAAAAATGTTTTCTTATCGGTCACCACGCTCAAAAAGTGTAACTTGAATTAATATCAAAGAAAAAAATTGAATTAATATCAAAGGAAAAAAATACTACATAAATATATAAATAATTATAAATGCATCAATTGATAAAAAATGATATGCAATAGCTTTACCGCAGCAGTCCCCGAGTGCCGCACGTTTTAATTTTTTTTTAGTTTTTCCAGAAATTTCACTGTTTTACGAAAAGATCGTCGAAAATGGGCTTCCTGAACACTTACATGGCGTGCGCTGGCTCAACACTATGAGATATATAAAAACAATGTTCTACAAAAACATTGTCCTTTAAAAAACCCATTAAAAAATCCGCGATGGTATATGTTTGTCTCATAAAATTGAGCCACAGTAACCATTTTAAAATATTAAATTTAAATTTAATTTGGTATTAATTCTTATCAAAATAAATATAATAGTCACCTTTGGCATTTCATCTAGATTGAAACACTACATCATTATAATAAACATTTTAGGAGATATCATAGATTAGATAGACTGAAATATGCCGATGATGATGATCCTAAAAAATTCAAAGTGCTGATCAAAGCAACTATTCGACGCGACGAAGTCGCGGGCAAAAGCTAGTACCTATGTATTTAAATATGTAATATACAAAAAGCAAAAATCAAGAACCTCGATCTCTCGATTTTAAACTCTATTACAATCCATAGCTTTAAATTGTATTACTGTTAAACCCTATAAACTCCTTATATGGTAAAATCCATAGATTCCATACAAGAACATAACAATACTCTTATTAAAATGTCAACTGCTTGCTTAATATAAAAAATCTCACACAAAATCAAATAAATAATAATCAATTATACGAAGTGACTCTAATTATTTTGACAGATTTATACATCCCTACTACAATAAACCAATTTGTTAAATAACGTTTTGGAAAAACGTTTACCGTGCGACAGGCGGTGTGCTGGCGAGGTCTCGTGATTCCCAACGCAATCAACATTACCATTATATTTTAATTCTGTTTTTAATACTCCGATTTATTTTTAAAATTAACCGTCGTTGATAAAATCTCTTACAACAAAGGGTTCTACTTATAACCGAGATCAGTCTTTATACTTTTACATTGCATTTATGTATTTCTAGTGAGGTCCTAAAATGCAATCGAATGGATGATTTACTAGTCCATTTATTTTCATATCATTCAAAGTAATTATGTGTTAATAAGTAAGCATCGTCAACAATTTCTTGTACCACTGTTGGACACGGGTCTCTTCACAGAATGAGTAGCATTAAAACCATAGTCTGCTACGCTGACCAAGCGTACGTTAACAGACATAATATAATGTTACATGATGCATAATAACAAATTTAAGTCATAAATTTGCGGGAGTGATTTAGTTACTAAGTACAAAACTCTCATAAATAAACAGTATTAAAAAAGTGTGTCCCGAAACACGGTCCCGGTGAAAACGAAACGCGTTGCACTAATGACGTCATTGCATACATCCACCGACACGTCCCATAAAACGAGGCAGTATTGCGCGCGGCAATGGCGCGGAATGCTGTATGACCACACTGTTGTCATTAGTTTTAACGTGTCGTTCAGAGGTGGAAATTGTGGCGTTCAGAAAATATACTTACATATTTTTTCGAATAAAAGACAAGTGTTATGAATGAACTAGAGTTTATATACATATATACATGTATAAGTACACAGCATTTTGAAAATTAAGTATACTCGTGGACATTAACTTAGATCATGTTGATTCGTTTCTGTTACAGACGACTTAAGTAATTATGTATTTCAAATTATGAATATTTACTTACTGATAAACCAACGAAAACGCTCAGATTGCGGAAAGGAAGGTAGAGTGGAAATGGACTTAGTGCTCAATTCGTTACGGACCAGGGCGGAGTAAAGACGTCATGAACTAGTTGTTCACTATTTATTTTATTGTTATAATTACAGCTTACCTACATTATCCTTCGTTTTAATAGGTTTCAAGAATTTATTACATTTCACTGAGAATAAATCTAATAAAATAGAAAACTATCGAGAAAAAACGCGTAAATGCTGTATCATTTCATTTTGCGCTCAAGCCATACTCTACACCGCAGATGTACGTACTTAGGTGGAGACGGGCCGGCACGCGCCGTGCTCAGTGCGACAATAGCACGGAATGCGGTGTGACGACTGTAATTACTGCGCTTCACATGTATAATACGTAAGCGTTCGGCAAGACTTTGGTGTATAGACTATAACTACATCATATACTAGCAGAGACAATTACAGTTAAGACATAAAACGACTAAACCAGACTTTAAAATACGAGATGAGGATGGAAGACAGTTACAAGTGAAGAAGGAATATATACTATTATATACATCGAATACTACATCGGTGAATTTGGGTAGTAACGGATTATGTTCGATCTTTAAAATGTTTTATTGAAATCGAGAAAGTTACACAAATGTAAGTTCCACTATTGATATCGCTTTGTCTTCATTTGTCTGTCTTTGTAATTATATTTCAACAAGGTTCCTGGCATAAAACCTACAATGGAACATTTCTGAAACCGCAAGCCTAACTCAAGTCGCAACAGAAACACAAAGGAAATCTACTCAAACCATTCTGGGAAAACGGAAAATCCTAGAGCTAGACGCTTCAGACGCACTCAAGAAAAGGCGCTACAGAGCACAGGATGGAGCGAAGCCAATACCGGAGGACGCTAACAAGCTTCCTGACTCGCTCCCATTCCGTTAACTCGGCAGCCACTCAAATCGCAATCCTATTAAGTGGGCAATTGAACACAAAATGGCGTGAACGGCCCCAATCACATGGAGTACCGAGATGTAGCTAACATAACAGCAACAATTCGATTCGCACGCACGCCGTCTACTATGAATACGCAACTGGGTTCAATCACCTGATTGCATAAATGAGCCGACACTCGTACGGAGCTTTTTTGAACGCAAGAACAAAGCGATATTTAACATTGTCGTTTACTTTTAGACAGCCGCGTCAAAGCGCTACTGTACCGTTGATCGGAATAATGGCATTGCTGTAATCTAATTTATCGTCGTGGTATAATTTGCTTTCATAACACGTTTAAACGCACGCGACCTTGGGTAACGGCTACCAAAAATTGATTCGTTCTATCCCGTTTACGATTTACTTTGATGTTGAAGATAGAGGCGCTCACGCTTCGTATAGCCGTAACACACTATGTCTATGTAACGACATAACCATTCTGCGCTGTTAGCCCACACTCTCCATGAACGCAATAACGTAATCGACACAACGCAACGCAAACCCGAGCGAATAACCGCCGATGAAATAGTTAAGCATTTTTGGTTTCGAAACAATCGATCTTTCGTTTGCAATTCGATCGATTGCAATTATTCGTTTGCATTGTTGCCGGGTTGCCGCTGTCGAATTGGGGCTCTTGTTTTAAATAACGACTCGCAGAATTTTCGTTTGATTGAGTTACACGGAATATAATAAAATATTCATTGAAATATAAAACATTAACATATCTCTCATTTTATTTTTCTACATAAATACACATATTTTTTACAATTTCGGTGGAGATTCTGACCATTTGGAGCTGTATTAATACTGGTAATTTATTTTCCTACTTTGGAACAGCACGAAGCTTTCGACCATTTACATACATTACATGGTAAATCCTTAGATCTTCATTATTAATTTTAAATATATTTCAAATCGGTAAACAGCTTTAAATAATCAGTAAAACAACAATTTATGGCTATCATTCATGGTAGCATTAATGGCAACTAATCTTGAATTTCGTAGCAGAATTGACAACAAAATATTCGTACCGAACATCAGGCTGTCGAGACAAGTCCTTTAAAAGCACTGAGCCGATTATAAATCTGATAATTTATTGCGCATACGAAATACATTCGAGCACTGCCTATCTACGTTAATTCACCTGTTCCACATCTATTAAACGCAGCCAGGCGAGTAGCGGTTTACAATTAAACGTAAAATGTTCAAATAATGCACTGCGATCATCGCTCAGTTAACGAAGAAAAACTTCTATAATCTAAATTACATTGTGATTGCTTCGAACAGCCGCTCACTTCCGTATGAAATTTGAACGTGCGTACGTTCAAATTTAAGTATTTTAGGTGCGCACATAAAAGTCGGACCACTAACTGGAATAATGGTAAAAAAAAATCGATGTCAAAACATCGCCCGAACGGAGTTAAAAGCAGATGTACACTATAAAAATTACGGACGACCCCTTTGATAACAATAAAAATCTAAATAACGTTCATAATGACAGATAAATTGAAAGAAATATTGCGTTGTTGACATAATATTAATTTCAAAGTAAATAGACGATTTAATAGCACATCCCGCCAGAAAGATGGTACGATATTATCCAGCTACTTGAATTACTGATAGAGAGCAGACAGCAATAGAAATATACCAATGGGCATAGTGCCGCAATCCCAATAAAGAAAGTATCTAAAACGGTAGTATGAAACGTATTGTTTAATTCTATACAGTTAACTAAAATTGCACGTACTCGTGGATGGTTAAAAACTAGGAAATCCGATTTTTTTTTATTCAAATTCAAAAGTTTTCATAATGATAAGCTAAAATTTGTGCATATAATTTGTATATAAGCGAAGTATCTTTTTAGGATAGAGCACACGTACCTATTAGTACAATTCGTCTCTGCGTTGACGAATCCTTGCCACTAGTAAGAGTTTGCACTAGTTGCTACAATAAGTCAATAAATAAGGCCACCAACGTCTTAGTGCCATGACGCAAAAGGGACTTCCTTTTCCTACTAAGCGGGTACAAGGTAACTAACTACTACACTTTTTGTCACTAATCACGTTTCAGCGCGTTCGTGGCCGTGACGTTAATTCTGAACGATTAATTGATCTGTCACTCCAACCGTGTGTATATTTTATTCTGATTTTATATGCAGTTGTGCAAAATACGAACATATATGAATTGAACCTCACTGTATTATTGTTAACTTAAAAATAAGCATAAGCATAATTGCTGTGAGATTAAATAGAAAACAATGTCACCAGGGAACCTTTACAAATCTAAAATATTTTGTACGATGTGTTAAGAAGTATGCTGCCAGCCTCGGCCAGCACGGCAGACAAAGGCCTTAACCATTTTTACTCTGAAAAGAGTCCCATGTCTTTAGACTAATATTTTATTCATTTGCAACAAGAGACGTAAAAAATATATAATATTCAGACGGATATTCGACTGACGCATACAAAATTTAAATCGATAACTTATTAAAATTCGGCCCGAGCTTCCGAACATTTGGCCGCCACCGTCATACAACCATGTCGTACAACGATGTGGCATGACGACAGAAATTTAAAAAGTAAAGCTGAATAAGGCAGACGTCATTTCGCCTATTAATAAATAAGTTTCTTTTCCATTGCTACTTATTCAGGTACGTTAGAATTTTGAAAATGCCTTTAAGGCATTTTTAAATATATGGACTATACAGTATAGTAATACAAGTACAATATCGTATTTTTAATGTGCAAACGACAAAACACATTGAATTAAACTTATCAGACAGACAACGAAGAAATTGCGGTGTTGTCGCTTAAGTAACGATTTCTGTCGGACAACTCTTTGGTACAGGACAACATTATAAAAAAGGGCGCAAACTGTCAAAACAAGGCAATGAGATAAAAATGATGGGTACATACATGAACGTCTATATGATATGAAAGCAATTGCATGTAAATGTATGTAGTGTATAATTAGACACACATATCGATATAAGACATTACATTGTTATAACATTTACTTATTATTATTGTTTATTTATCAGAATTGTTTATTTAGTAATAATTTCCATTGCCTAATGCTTATACGTGACGACTTAAAAGCCAAGTTAATGAGTACAGAACTTTATACAAAAGACGCACTTATTTAAGTGAGGTACTGTAGGTAAAATTTAATTTGTAACTAAATTGGAAATGACTTAGTGCGAGCGTAGTGTTATTGAGCTTACGCGTTTAACATGATTAGACAGCTAGTTGCCGTGTAATTTACCGCCAATAGCTATAGGTAAGTACACGAGTTACCGGTGCGAGGAATGTAGATTATACGTTCGGCGCATTGTAACCATAATGAGACAAGTTATACAACTGGAAAAGATTAAATTGGCGGTGTTTTTACGGAATGCTTGAAATACATATGTACATACATGTGTTTTTTTTTTTATATTAGGCAACTGAAAAATATTAGAAACTTTCTATCCAAATCCTTTATGTACCCACATTGAAAATCTTCACGCCCGTACTCATAATGAAAAACATTATAGAATTTGCTAGACCATTCTAACACGATCCCCGTTAGCATAAAATAATTTGCAAGCATAAAATTAATGCGATAATTAAATTACAGCACTCCTTATCAATGCAAACAGTTACCTCACGACGTACATGTTTAATCTAACCGGACTACTGAGCGCTCACGTACAATATTCAACACCTTTCATTAAATTATATACGGAGGTACATTTTTCGAGGATGCCCGCGCACGCGCGCCTATTATGGACGGCTCGATATAGGGTTGCTACTTGCGTATTATATTATCAATTAACCGATTACAACACGTGACAAGAACACGTATGTGTGCATACACATATTAAATGTTAATAAGGTGTAGATATCTCTTATGAAGTCAGAGGCAAATATAAACATTTTTAGAATAAACTAAACAATTATGCGCTCTAAGTATTAAAAATATATAATTATTCGTTCAGCGAACTGTTCGTGACTTTAAAAATAAATTTAATAAATCCAATACTCCACCGAGTCGGATATGAGTTTTCATTTCTTTATTAAATAAAATGTAAGTACATATGTAAGCTGTATAAACTTATGTAATATGTAACTAAAATATTAAATACAACATGTTCGGAATCTTTCAAGGTGAGTTAAGATACATTCTGAGAAGTCCTATACGTAGTCCTTTAGGACTACAAATAGGTACGCCACGCGGGCGGCCCTACTGCGACCCGTTAGATATGTGCGTTCCGCGCATCCGGACGGATGTGCCCGCGGTCATTGTACCCGCTGCGTGCGCGGGAAATTCGTGCGTTTTCGACCGCATCTCGAGAAAAACCGCACGTTCATTTATTCAATTGTTTATTTAACCATTTTTTTACACAGAGTACTATTATATTGATAGACAAAGAACATACTTAAGAAATTATGTACAATGGTGCTGCTTATCACTTAAAGAACTGTCTTCCAGCAGCGCCAAGAATTGGAAATTATTATTTATTATTTTTCTTTAATTCATATTGACGCAATTGACTTTTAAAGTCAGTATTACTAGCTGACCGTTTCGAGGGTTATATTTAATTTAATAATAACAATGATTATTATATTCAAGTTGCGAAGATTATATTTCATTTGCGAAACACTTTTTATATCACAGGAGATTGAAATATTATTACGATATATACATATATGATCACGCTGGGTTCCTTATGGCTTAGGGAGAGAACACCGAGTAGCAAGTATCTATTATTATTTCACATTCATTGCTCTGGTCATAGATGTGCACCTGTTTCGGAAACGTATAAATCAGTCAGTATTAAATAAACGCAATACAGTGAATTAGAACTTAACAGATGAAATGTGAGAGCGTAATACACTCCTCTCCCTACCTCTACAGGCAAATAAAATAAGAATATCTAAAAAAAATAATAGTATAAACAAGCATCCGAACAGTACACGAATATTAATGGACATTAATATTCGGTATATAGTTATATAATCGTATTAGATGTATAAATAAACACATCAAATGTACATGAGTTGAGATAGATCTTCATTGGATTCTATTTAGAGGAACACGGTCAATGCCTGCGTGACCGCCGGACGTGAATTGTGTAACGTGTTCTGTAAATCGAAACGCTGTTTATGAAACTTCAGGGAACTCTATGTTCATAGAGTGACAACCATAACCAAGAGTTGATTCATAAGACAACATGCTCCAAGACTTCTTGAAATACTTCGTACATTTTACAAAATACCGACAACCGCATTATCTATATTATATCTAACATACTTCCCGTAAGGGAGCCGGGGCGAAGGTGATATAACAATATAACTACAATACTACCGGCTAACCTAAAAACACTATACCTAGTGGCATGAAGAATGGCATCTTGAAGCAGTAGGTTACCTTACAGCATTATTGACACTGAATTGCATATTACATTCAATAATACTCCAAATGAAATAATACCGCTCTGAATAATATTATTTGATGTCTCAATATCCTCAAACACAAATGATACGAGTAGTTTTAATTGCGAAAGTAGTTCGTTCCTATTTGTCGATGACAAATGCGGCCGCAAACGCACTAAATTGATCGTAACACATGACGTGTTAATTTAACTGTGTATTACATTGCAAGTTGATAACTACATACGTGAATATTATGTGATTCTAAATCTCCGATAGCACAGATCGAGTACGCGCGAGACGCGAGAGATAGTTCGCGCCTATTTCCAGACTACAAGGTCAATGTAATGTTGATGGTCATTAGTCTATTCTAATCAATCATAAAACACGAGTAGTGTGTTTGTAATTAACGACTACACGGAATGTCTAATTCTATTGTAATTTTACTATCGTCGACGTTGTATGTTGGACACGAAATGTGACATGCAAAACATGCATACCTAAATAGTTAGATTCTATTTAGACGCAAGGTCAATGTCTTGTTTACGGCCGCGTACTAATTATAATTAGTCGTATTCGTCTAGTATATTACTTGTAATTGATTTGACTTACTCCAATTTGGAAGATAAAATTTTGAATACATTTTTTTACTATGACAAAACAGTTTATTGCAATATATATCAAAATAATATGCATTTATATTCTTAACTTACTGAAATTTTTTTGACAAAATTTTGAATATATGTTTTTCATACTTTGCCAAATGAGAGTTCGATTCGTTCTGTCGCGAGCAAGGTCAATGTCTCTTGACGGCCACACGGTTACTAGGTATAATTGACCGTAAAACCTGACGCCTACGTTTACAAATTAGCGAACATGATTATAGTAAAGCTTATGTCAGTCTGTAGTGATAAATGTTAAGTAAAATGGATAAAAATCATGTAGTATAAAATAATCTAAGTTTCCTAATGATTTCGCTTAGCCATTTTCCAATCCTCTTAACATCATCACATCAAACATTCTTGCCGAAGCTGTCTCTCTTCACCCTGAATGCCTGCCGCCTGCCTTTCAACACCACCTTTACGAGAAGCCAAGTCGACACGTCATAGTCATTTTAGGAACGTCTATATTATCGATAAAATTAATTATGTGAGTTATGTATAGTCTTTGACATTAGAACCTAGACAACGCTCAAACTGATTTTTTCATGAATTACGATGGGATTTCGATCGCTACTGGACGACTGTAGTACATATTAATACTAAATTCTCATCAAAACAATACAAAACGTAGTAGTAATATTTTCGTGTTAACTTTTCCGCATAATCGAGGAAAATGTAATGAGCGACATGAAACACATCCTGGCACACAGCGAGCTAACAGTCATTGTTGTTCTACAAATATTTAATGTACAAGTGTACAACCGATGGTCGAGCTAAGACTCTATTTCTTTATCATTATATAATGATAAACAAATTTGAACATGACTTTTTTTAAGTATCAGTTTCCATAACTTTGTAAACTGATACTTGATTCAGCAAGTCCCCTCTGTAAAATGGCTCCAAATTTCAGAAAGAGCCGAAGAAATCAACTGGCATTATTTGCGCTGCATTATTTCTGTTTGACCGTTTTCAAGCCCATAAGTCCTGCCGCAAAACATTTCTTCGTCAAAGCAATGGATAGCGTACCTTACCTAAGTCATGTATTGGAGGGTAGACAAAAATGGCAAAGAAGTGAGTGTATAGCAGTTCTGTTGTAAAGTTTGAGGATGTACATATGTATATGCGCTTCTAAAATTAGCCACAACGATGTTATTATAGGTCGACCGTAGGTATATTAAAATATGATAACATTTATAAACGCGTACTAAAGTATAGACGTACTTATGTAGCAAATTATATTCTCGATACGACTATATTAAAGAATTCTGTGACGCGTACAGTTCTGTTGGAAAATTTGAGTACACGTCTGCAAGTTGTGTTAAGTAGATTCAGCGACCTCACAATGATGTAGGTCGGTGGTATAAATGATATAGTGGCAAACTAGTCGACCGTACAATTTCCACATATTGCAATAGTTAATGGTATGTAATACATATATTTGTAAAACTTAAACGTAACATCACGCCTGTAGTCCTTAAATGTGTAGGCAGAGGAGTGTAGTACACTCCCGCGTTTCACCAGTTAATTTTTGTAGATAAATTTAATCACCCTTATGAAAATACTAATAATAGGCGAATACGATTAATAGATATTTTTGCCGCTGATTCGAATCCAAAGTCGAAATCTGCGATGAAAAAATCTATAAAAATTAAACTCAAATGGCTAATAATTTCCTACAACAATCCGTGGGATTCCAGAATGTTCTAAAAGACGTCCGGAAGATGGACTTATATCAAGCACAGCAGTGCATGAGGCGTATGTAACTAGATTCGGCTTTATATTTTTCCTGCCAATTCGCTATAGTTACTTGAGAAACAAAGACAATTTTTACTACAAGAAGGGCATACAAATCGGCTGGTAAAGTTTAATAACAAAAACTAAGAATATTATTATTAAATATCTAAAATTAATATCATACGTCGTCACTTACTTTACATAATAGAATGATTAAGTTTATATAAACATCGCTAGTAAGCAACAATGTTAACCTTATATGTAAACGAGCGCCGATGGCATAGTGCCAGTAGCCGACGCCGAAAACAATTCACTTCATTCAGCTTTGATCCACTAATAAATGGATATTTCATGCAATTATTTTTAAAACGTCTTCATAAGTGACTCAACGTTGGGTAACTATTATACATTACGTAACACAATTTGTTGTTTGCACGGCTATAAACATTATTATAATTACTTCTATTAATTACTACATCCTCGTAAACACGAGGATAACTCTGTCACGTCTCACTACTCAACTGCTTAGCTGACTCTGATGACATTTGTCACAGAGGTAGCTTGAATATTGGGGAATCGAACGGGTTACTTAGAAAATGTTTTTAATCCACTCATTATGGAGGGAAACAAAGGATGAAAATGTTAAAACGAAGAATTTGGAAAAAATATTTGTATGGAAAAATATTAGTTGCAATAAAATATGTGTTTGTAAACCGGCGGCGTATATTCATATAACAACAACAACAAATAAAATGCCAATATTTTCAACGAGAATTCATCACAGGTCATAATAAAATTAACCTAGATGTTAGATAGCTGAGCAAACTCTGCACTAACAAGTTGCACATCTGCATTGCGCTAGTCCAATTGCAGTCATCCAATTGCATGCATGCTGTACACGAATACATGTCCCTATTGGATTATAGAACTAAGTACTCTGAATTGATCGGAGTTTATCTTGTAATATAACTTATTATAATAAGCAAATCAAATAAATCTTAGAGTTAGGGATTCTTGTGTAATATTTTTCTTAAATAGCTCATTTTTCAATGTATTTCTGTTCGACCACAATAAAAACAAATTCAATTTGTTTTTGTAGTGCGTAGAGCTTGAATTTTAACATAGGATCGTCTGTGAATAGATTCAAAACGTAGTATGTAATTTATCGTTGTTCAGCAACAGAAAATGCAATTAAATTAACCTTCTATTAAAAGTTACTATTAAAATAACTTTCATCATAAAATTCACAGCAGTGGACGATGACAGGCCGATAGTGCGTGTTTGTGTTTTAAATTCACAAGCGATTATAACATAACGTCTTCAAGTAATTTGAAAAAAAATCGGAGGCAGTCTGGAGGATTGCCGACAGAAGTGAAAACTTAAAACTGTATTTTGAGCATTATATGATAGCCGGACCTCCGACTAAAGCTGACAGCTGGTCTAGCCAAAAGGTG
>DWFT01000403.1:0-12117 GCA_018246795.1 Microceris patrobas patrobas
GGAAAAGAAAAAAATAAAAAGTGACACACTCTGATGTAAATAAAACACTAGGATTGACTGGGGCACAACATTGCATATCTTATATAGTAATATTTATTATTTAACACGAGTATAAAGGACATCTTGAAGAACCAATTAATATGTCTATTGTTTTACGTACTCGCATACAAATTGGTTCCTTGTTATAAGTACATCTAACATGACACCGAACACATTCTTACCTTTCGTTGAACGTCTCCTGTTTAGCGTAATTTTGGAGACTACCTTCGTCAATGAGGAATTTCATTCTCTCAAAAAATGAGGCGGTGATCGCGGGCGGTTGCTTCCTTAACAATATGTCCGTCGGCTTTGGCGACGACACGCACAGCTGACTACCCTTACAAGCGGGGCTCTGACAGCATTCTGGGTCTTCACAATCGATTAATCCATCTAAATTAAGGATAAAATATTAATATCTGTGAGCAAATACTTTGGAAAAACATGTGTACATATGAATGTGTTTACATGGTTTGTATACACATTCATATGTAGAAGAATATAAGGTTATATCATATGGGTTTACACGCTTTCTCTAATGTTTAAGAATTTTTAATTCTGTGCATATTCATTGATTTGTTTTATATATTTGGGTTATAAATGTCAGATTTATACGTTTATATCAATACGTTTATCTGTACACCAGATATATACATTTATTATAATCTTAACGAAAAATTATTTCATACAATTCAGCTGTTGATCATACCTTTATCGTTGTCTTTAGAATCGTCACAGATTTGTTCCTTGAGCGTGGTGCAGTCAGGTCCATCCCATCCGTCAAAGCATTTGCATTCCCAGTGGCCATCGTTTGCAACTCTGCACTGACCGTGCCCGGCACACCCTCTGGGGCAACCCTCTAAAGTGCAGTGCCTTCCATTCCATCCAGACACACATAAGCAAGTGCCATTTTTGCACTGACCATGATCGCTACAACGACTGTCACAGAGCTTCGATATACAGAACTCTCCGGTCCAACCCTGATCGCAGACGCAAGACTCGCCAACGCATCGTCCATGTGGCCCGCAGTCCAGGTCACAAACTTCTGCAAAAATGCCATTTACGCATTTTATAAATATAAACAACACTTGTATGTACATATGTATATCAAAACATATTTTTTTAGCATATATTAATAAAAATAAGTTATTTTACTTATAATGCTTACCCTTAGAGCAATCGTCGCCAGACCAACGAGCGTGACAAGTGCACGTTTGTGTATCCACGTCAAAAGTACCGTGGCCAGAGCAGTCGGGCAAACATTGAAGTGCATCCTTGTCCATAGTGGCACAATCCGCTCCTTTCCATCCTTTCTTACAAACACAAGCGCCTTCGATACAAAATCCGTGGCCTGTGCAGGTTGGATGTGGGCAATCCACATCCTTACAGTATTTCCCTTTGTACCCCCGTACGCAGGAGCATTTTCCATTTACGCAGTGACCGTGGCCATTGCAGTCGGGAACTTCACATTCGTCGTGTCGCAATGAACACTCTTTACCTTTCCAACCAGGATTGCATTGGCATTCTCCGTTAATATATTCCCCACGTTGGCTACATAACACTGGACATACGCCTATAAATATCATATAAATTAATAATTTTATAACAAATACAAATGAGCCAGTCGATTCAAAGAAAAATTATTTTTAAATGAAAAAGGTTTGCCATCTAATATTACTTTATAATTATTAAGTGGTACATCGAATTACTTACTCTCACTGCAATCGTCTCCTCCGAAGCCCGGCTGGCACTGGCAGTGTCCCATTAGGCACTCTCCTTTGCCTGAGCAACCATTGGGGCAGTTATGAGTCATATCTTCGGCCACTGCCGCTATGAACGAAATTTCTTGCGGATCGCCATCATCGTTATATAATGACAGAAACCAATGACCTTGCTCCATATAATGAGTAACTTCTTTTTTTACGGACGGCTGTAAACAAAACAATTATTAAATTAATACTTGTGTTATCCGGCTGCTTTGTCCACCAGCGAAGCGACTATTATTACATTTTTTTCAATTTTTAATTTTATTCAACATTCTGCTCGCGTTACACCAAATAACATAAGAGATTTTCCAGTCGAACAGTAACTTGATCCTGACAAAAACTAACCTCTACGTGAAATATTATTTATATCGGTTCATAAGATTTTGGGTGTTGAGCAAATGAACAAACACATATACAAATATGGTATTCTTTTTTCCAAATATTTACACAAGACGCAAATGTTAACAAGCTGTTTTTAAATATTACTATACCTACTAATTTTATATTGTTACTCTGTTATATTCGATTTTATTTAATTTATAGAAAATTATTTAGATTGAAGGTCCACTTACGTGTGACGCCCTTGTTGTCCTTGCTTTGAATCCACTGAGCACTTCTAAAAAGTGATATTGGGTGTGTGTAGGTAAAGCGTTTCGTCTAGCATAAACACCTATTGATGCTCCTCTGGGGATCATATAGTCGAACTTTACATATGATGCTTCTGACTGATAGAACTGCATATTCCAATAACTATATGGAGATATCTCTTTTGATAGTTTTTCACCTAAATTAATTTGTTTGAAAGTCGTCCCGTCGGGCGGGAATGATTGTGCTGGAAATGTCCTTGCACCTATAACATGTAGTATAGTTTTGTAAAATTATTTAATGCGTTGAAAAAATAAAAAAAATAGCTTCAGACATGCGATAATGTAAGTGAATGTTATGAACAGATCTAGTAAGAAAATAAATTAACATTAAAAGTTTTGCAACCTAAATTAGCTCTACAAAATCAGAGTGTAAAAAGTATTCTATAAAGCGCATGCAAATGATAATATTAACAAAATCTTCCCATATTTCCATTAATATCGTCTATTATCTTACATGCCTGTTAGTCTGTTAGGTTTAATTTTTCATATTTTACGTTGCGTCTTGATATAAATGGAGTTCAGTGATCATTAGTATGTTATTAGAATGCTAATCCAGTGACCTCACCTTCCAAAATAAGGATCGGTGGAGGTTTAAATTTCGGACATACACATTTAGGAATATCCACTGTTGACATTATTCCAACTTCGGTGGTTACATCATTTGTTGTTGAATCAGTCAATTCTGTTGTAATAGTAAATTCGTTTTGTTTCTCTTCAGTTGTGCTTGTATTATAATTGTGTGTCGTAATTTTACCAACCTCAGTCGATGTATAATCGTCTGTGGTACTCTCAGATATTTCATAGTTACTAGTTGATTCATCGTCACCTTTCATATCAATTGTATCGGGATAATCATCATAAAGAATATCAGAAGAATTGCTTCTTTCGCATACTGGACAAGAGCATTCACAACTGCCACCCCAATTTGTTTCGTGTGCTTTTTGTTCATTGTGGCTGCCATCAACCGTCACTGGTTTATTAAAATTTGTAGGCACTGTCGGCTCGGAATCCATTGGAGTAATTTTGACAGAGGGTATTTCATTAGAATCTCCGACTGTTGGTACGGTGACTGTTAATGAATATAAGGGCTTATAAGAAGAATTTTCGGCATCGTCTGATGAGATTGTAAGGTTAATTAAAACATGTTTGGCATTAAGTGTTATATCTGGAGCTTTTGATTCTTTAGCACTAGATACTGTAGAAGGCACGTCGGTTATGATCTTAGCCTCCGTTGTCTCTACCATATTATTTACAACGTAATTAGTGTTAGTAACACTCGGTGACAATGGCGACACTGGCACAACATGCTCCGTTTCCAGGAGAGGTCTATGTGTGGTAAAATAGTTAAAATTTTCAGCTGTAATTACTTTATTTGTTAGAGGCATATCTGTGGCAATGGCTGGTAATTTTGTAGTAAATTTTGGAGGGATTGTAGTTTCAACATTATGCGCAGTACTATCTCTGCTGTAGAGGAACTTTTCTGGGTTACTTTCCAATTCGATGGACTCATTTGAATAAATGTGTAGTTCTTCGTTTACTTCGTTCAGCCTTGTTAGTAGTTTTAAATACTGAAGCTTTTGTACACCATACGAATAAATTGAAGGAAATGCATCGCCTTGCATATCTTCAGGATCATATGCGATGTCGCTGCTTTCAGGCTCACTGTTTATTTTAACTGTTACAATTTCAGGTGGTTGATCCACAGGTGCTTTCATTTTCGGATTGTTTAGGGTATTTGATACTGATTTATTTATAATAATGCCTTGAATTTTTGCGGTTGCGTCAGTAGTAATCTCATTATTATTGGATGGTACAGCAAGCGTGGTTGTATTGGTTAGATCACCAGTGTTAGCTGTTATATTACCCACATTGGTAGTTGTGAAAGCATTATCATGTTCTTCCGCTTGGTCAGTGAGAGCCTCGTCCGAAGTTGAAGTCGACGACACACCATGCACTAAGCTAACAGTATTCAAAGAAGGCGTAGTGATTAATTCATGCATATCTACAGTAGCGGAAGAATTTATAGAAGAAACAGTAGGTATTACAGAAGAAGCATGCCCATCTACACTTCTACGATGGCGCGAGTGGCTTTCTTCATTACCTGAGCCAGAGGATGTCGAGCTTTGGTGCGGTCTGGTTACTAAAGATTTATTACTAGATTCGAGTGTCGTAGGTTTTGACGCGGGAAACTTATCAGAGGATTCGCCAACTATTACTGTACATGGCTTGTTCTGATATGACCAGTTATCAGTAAAATAGGATGCTGTAAACAAATATGCAATTACAGATTTATTTAAATATTGTAATGTCAAATAAATATTAGGAACATAATCACATCTTATTAGGGTTAGACTATATATATAAGAGCAACAAGTATTTAAATTTTAATTCATATTGAATTAATTACCTGACATGTAAGAGGCGATGGCTAAAAGTAGAACAAATAACATTATGAACACTATTGCGGTACACTTCCAAGAGCACCTAGACGAGAAGCCCTTTCTGAAGTGGAAGCGAGAGGCGGTTGGGGGAAAATGTGTCGCACGGAGATTGTTTCTAACTGGGAGGACAGGCACGGGAGCCCCAAATGCTGGATGACGTTCGTTCCGGTCCATCCTTTCTAGTGTACTCTTTTCTTGTTTTCCGGGACTACTGCAAGACGAGTTTGACTTGTAGTCCATAGATGGATTCTTTTGGATATCCCCTGAAAATAAATTATGTGATTATATTTAACATGAAGTTTGTTAATCCTAACGTGTATTTTAACAACGTGTTAAGTATAATTATATAGACAAAAGCAGTAAATGTAGTACTATTTTCATACACTATACCATAAATGACCTGTTAAATGAGTTTATACGAGATGTCTGAGTCAACATTTTTATTTATACTGTAGTTGTACACGGAGAACGTGCGCTGGGTTTTCAATAATTCTGTTATTACTTTTGACTGATAATTTTCAATCAAAGCTAAATTCTTACTTACCCGAGGGCACGTAAAAATTTCCAGAAGGTGTGCGTACCAAGCACGAGGGTTCGAAGTCGGAGAGGTCGGCGGGATTGCCAGTGATGCGGCCGTTCAGGCGAGACATGGTCGGATTGCGCGGTGGCACATCGGGCGGAGGCCGGGAGCCTTCGAGCAGACAACCTGAAGACAAGAAATAAAAGCGTTAGATCTAGCGTAGACTCAAGATATCAACGAACTCTTGACAAATATGATTATCTATACTAAACATTTTAATTATCTGATTTAAAACTAAGATATTACTAGTACCTTAACAACCGCGCAAATCCTACCTACATTCAGAACGTAGACTCAGGATATGTAAATTTAGTTACAAATAAAGGTTGCTTTGAAGTTATATGTGAGTTGTATAATATTACAGAAATCTAAATGTTATGCGAATTCATAATACAGTACGTTTTAAACAGATAAATGGGCAGTTTATCATCAGCCTATCCAAGTCTATTGCTGGACATACCTTGCACCACCCCTGAGGGGTTTATGCCCTTAACCTAAAGGCTGGCAATACGGGTTGGGGAATGAAGACCACGGCTTCTCGCAACGCTTACGCTGCTGCCTGTTGGCGTCCAGGGCTTTTAGTCGTGTCTAAGTAGGCTGCGCCATACCGCGATTAACCAGCGCTGAATTTAATTATTTATTAACCACAGTTATCCGACACCGATAGATAGCTCATCGTTAACTAAGTGGAAATCTTTTTGTATGATTTGTCATACTTTTAAAATGGGACACAGCAGCGCAATTTATGTCAAAAAAATAAGAGCGAAAAAGGTACTTCAGCCATTAAACCCTGCAGAATAAAAGTCCTCGCCATAAAAACAAGTTTTTATTGATTTCATTATTATAAAATTACTATACGATCTTAGATGGTTTTATACTAATAACAAATAGAATTAATAATAAGATTATTATTGCTATTATTAAAGAAAAATCATGGTCTACTCCATATAATTACGTAGATTGAAACGTTCGTCTTAATCCATTGAGGATATCTCATATATTTATATAATTATTTTTATATGGTATATATTTAATACGCTTGACTGGAAATATATGGATGTGAACATAAAAGGCGATGTCGTCTCACACTTACGATTCGCAGCTGGTGGAAACGCTGGACAAACTGTAACAGTTTCTAGATAAACTAGATAGACGATCAGTCTCGCGATATTATGGGTGTCGGCAAGAGTTTGGATAAAGCTAAAGTCATGATAAATAAATACGTTGATCCCAGACCAGTTATCCTAAATCTTTCTAATCTGTTACGGAGCATACATCTGTATCTTCGACAGACCTTGCTGTTTCAAGTAGGAACAATTTCGAAGGCCTTGGTTCAAAGTCACTCGATGAGCTTTCTAGGAGTTTCTATGCCTGGAGAAGAATTAAAACCGAAACAAAACTGCTCGACATCTGCCAAAGAACTGATTGAAATAAATTTAACTATGCCGTTTGATGTAAAATTCTGCCGTTGTCTTATAAAGACAAAGTAGATTTCACGTATGAGTATAAATAATAGCTTAAGACTATCCGATCTTTTAACAATGCAGTAGTAAATTCATTACTTTGTAATTACTGCCGGGCGAAAGGGGCGCTTCAAAGAGATGAAATGAAAACCGCGCTTTCTTTTCGCGAGACGCGAGAGGGCGATCACTGAAAAAAACAACACAAAAACCCTTTTAAAATTAATTGAGTTTTCTTGCGGCTACATCGACCGCTACAATAAATTAATTAACGCTTGAAGGAATCCTTAAAATTTGTCGAGGATCAAAAGTTGGTTGGCGGTCGGGTGGGGTGGCAGGGGCAGGGGGCAGGAGATAATACTTCGATTTTCCATTAAGTTATATTAGCGATGGGAGAGGCCTCCGCCGCGCCCCGCCGTTCAAGCGATGGCTCCCGATCTAATATATTTCCTTTATTAACTAACTGCCGAAACACGCGATCTTTGATCCATTTCCATAGCCGCTACTCCGCTGTTTGTTTGCAGACTATCAACGGAGCCCTAATTGAATTACGACGTGCAAAATTTCATCCTATTAATTAATTAATTCAAAGTACCTACGGATTTCGAAAATTTTGTTCGCTTCTTAATCTGCTTCCTCTTATCAAAAATGTACCAATTACAGAGAAAAGTGATGGATCGCGTTATCTAAAACTTAGAGTTTTTAGAATAAGCAGCACTCTTGTTCATCTATATTTGATGTATATGTAGTACTAACATTACTATCACATTTCCACCCTAAAACATTTCATTATACATATAACGAATTAAACATAGCCTTATCTGGGTAAGGTAGTGTAGTCTCTATACATTAGTGGTAAGGGAGTGTCTTTACATCAGCATAATAATTTTATAGTTTATTTTCCTTGTAGACCTAAATGTCTTAATCGACCGAGGGATAAACATTTCAATTTAGTTCTAAAATATAGTTCACAATAGTTAACAATGTCCTTTTAACAAACTGATTGATGTGGAGATACGTAAGGGTTCGAATCGCGATTTGAGGTTAAATAACAATGTATATTATAAGTATTTTTATGCAAGTAAAATACTTTAACATTTTATGCGCTTTTGATGCATTTTTCTTGTTTTCAGATTACCCAGTCAAGTCATGGAAAACGTAAAACTGTATCGATTGAAATAGTTTTTCTAGGGTTTGTGTTATAAACTTACCTATGAAAAAAAAAGGAACTAAGCGAAACATCGATTAACTGAAGTAACAAATTTGGTAATATTTCATTAGCGTATATTAAACGGCCCGTAAGCTGAGCTTTAAACACGGCAATTTATTTTGAGACCCGTGGAGTAGGACGGAAGTGAGCCGGCCGTCGATCCGTCCCGCCTAGTTGCCGCCAATGAAAAACTGAATCACCGTCTCCCTCACCTAATTTAGGAGGACAAGTATAGTCATTAATACACATGTCACTCGCCGTCCTACTACAAAATGCTGCCCATTTATATCTCGTCTCAGGGAGTGAGAATTATGGTAATCACACGAATCGTGTCTTTTGTCTGTAATGGCGGGTAATTACCGAGGTACCTCCCGGGGACACTTCGTCTCCTGGAAGGGGCCCTGGAGCCCGAAAATTCGACACTCGTTAACCGAATCGTCTCAACTTTAAAAGGGAACGCGATTTTGAATGCCGCCTTGGGATTTGTCGCAGGCAAACCGACTTTTTTCTGCGCTTTACGAAAATTGCCTCCCGCCACTTTTCTTCTTATTGTTCAAGCGACGAAAACATAGTTAACTTATACATCTGACCTGAAGTTTTCGCCAACAGTTCCACCGTCCATATGAGTGACTAGCGTATCTTTGCTTTGTAGAAAACTGTATTATAATCACACGGATTCTGCTATCTGTGTTCCAGTTCGTTCGTTTTTATATTTTTCGAGCCATCTGGCATTACCTTTCCTGCTTTCAGAGTACAAACCTTATACTTACTTATTATATGACAAAGAGGGTGTATTTCGGGGCGTCTTTGGTCGAGCCCTCAAGCTCGGAAACTTCATTGAGTCTAATAGGAGAGAGGTAGGCGGCACTTAAAACAGAAAAGGTGACATTTGTTAGCGTGATTCCTCATAAGGTGTGGAATATTTTTGTTTTTTCATGCTGAATCCTTGAAAAATTTATGTTGACGCGTTCAGTTTTACTTGTATCATTAGCGTTCTCTGACGTTCACAAAATGGAAAGGGGCGTTTATTTACGAGGTATAGATTGGAGCTGTCAAACAAATAAGTATCTCTTTTAACTTGTTTCATAATTCGAGACGTTGATGTATGAGAGAGTGTACTCATCCTTGTCACCCAACCGGTAACTGGATACATTAAGACAATCTTGGAACAAGAACGTGTTAACGCACACGTGTCGACAATCTCAAACTCGTTACCTGAAACGTCCTGCCGCTACTTTAAATATACCCTATCAACAAACTCAACGCGAGTACGAAATTATTCGTGTAGATTTATGTCGATATCGAATTATGTTCAAACAGCAAATAGTTACGCGCGGAACAATCGAGTCATACATTCTCGGAACTCGTTCACTAATTTCGATTTTAAATTTAGCACCAAAGTTACTCGGAGAACTCCGTACAATATTTATATGAGAGCAGCACCACGATTTATAGTTAGGAAACAATCGGAAACTTAGTCCGGCGTCATCGTGACTTCGTTTTAATTAGTACCCATTCATCCTGGAACAATTGAGTCTTCGAACAAATTCATTATCGGGAACTTTTCTATAGTCCTATAAGGTGTATTCAAAGTTTCCGATTGTAATAGATTTGACGGGATTGCTTAGGGATTGAAGATTGCGATGCCACGTTCTATCTTTCGGAAATTTTGTTCGGTAATCTTTAATAATGATTTTTTTTTTATAAGAATAGGTTTGACAATATTAAATTATAAATGTTTTTAATGAGTATTGCTTACTTCACATATCACATCTGCCCTAACAGCCTTATTATTATGAAGAACGATTGCACTTTTTTATATAAATTAAGGACACAGTCGCACATTGATACTCGTACTATTAATTTTGTCATAGTTACCCAGATGTCTATTTACAGTCGAGCGAACAGTTTCGAGAGTTTTCTTAGAATTATTGATATTCTCATATTTTTCTTAAAATAGGGTACCTAACAGGTAGCTACAACTAGTTTACAGTTTGAACAGTGACGCAAAAGCTTTAGGCCTATTAGAAATAGCTGTTTACTCAATCAAATAAGTTGTTCACGAATAGACCATGAGACTTAATGTAAATCTATACGTGGACAATATATCATGTCAAGTAGCGCCAGCCGCTTGCGGCACTGATAAGATTACTAGACAAAGGAAGTCCACCCATATCACTACCACGACGACCGCTAAATGCGAACCTTCATTTACTACCCCTGCGTTGAGCTACACTATTTTCAAATTTAACTCCAGGCTCGTAGGGTCCACAATACTTCTTACTATCTTTATTAGTATTGTAACGTCAACGTCTGCTTCGTTAAAGGACAGTCAACTTTATTTATGTCGACATACTGGCAATGTTGCCTTACTTGTTACGGTCGCTTCGAAACTTATAGGCTCAAAAAGGTACTAAAACTTATGTACATAAGGTTGAAATTTAGCTGCTATTAAATGACCCGAGTGCGTTTTGATGAGGAATAATAGCCTTTTTGTGGATGATTTTAGAGGCGTTTTTTTGCGGTCGGTACGACTGCCTGGTCGGGTAGTTTCCTGGCCCGATAAGGCCACGATGTTGTCCAAGTCGGTACGTCACGCGACCTGCACTAATTTATGTCGTTGCGATTCGAGATATGAACCCTACGGACGCCACCTTGTACTAACAGCGTCTTTTTATGGGCAGTTATGTTAACGAATTGTTTATCAAAACTAAGGACTTTTATATTTATAATAAAAATAAAATAAAACACTAAACGTTTAAATGCAGTTTAGAACATAACCCAAATTAGGTGGTCGTATAAAAATTATATATTATGTCTAAGTACCTCACAATACATGTATAATGCTCATGATATTTATATGCATGTACGAGTTTACGTACTCGTAGGAGGTACATTAATAAGGGACTGTTAATTTAATATCTGTAATATCGCAATACTTATTTGTTACTCGATATTTAAGGTAATTTAAAATTACGTTACTGCTACTCATAATCAAGATTATATTACAAGTGCTTTTTAATAATCAAAATATACAATTTCTAAAAGGATGCAATTAATTATAGCCTACTTTGTACATAAGAATGTGCATCGTAAAAGTTTTCCTTAGTGATGTGCGCGTGACAAATAAATGCAGATCACAAAGTTGATATTAAGTGAGGAGCTTCAGCCTTTCAGCTTGTTAGAGATTCCCGGACGCTGCTTCGTTAGCGGTTAAGAGTAAATAGAGGAAAAATAAACGGTCGGTCGGCGACCCGCTCGCGTTACCGCGTAACTAAATATCCACCGACTTACAACATCTGCTAATGGTCGAAACAGTGCCGCGCCGACATCTATCTCACTATCTTATTGTACATATTTCTTTGTCTAAATCCATTAAATTAATTACGGCCATTCGGGGAGCGGAGTCCGTATTTATTAGGCTCGTTATCATTCATTGCATCTTTCGATAGCGATGTGGCCGGTGAATTTGAGTTGCCTTGATAGATGCTTGAGCTACATGAAAATAGGGGGCCAAATTAGCTGTCGGTGGAAGAATGCAGTTACGGCCGTGACTGATTTCCGTCGACGGATTTCGGAGGCGATTCGGTGGGACAAAGATACATAGGTGTCATCGGGAACGTCGATAAAGGAGCGTCGATTGGGAAATTCCTCGCGATATTGGACGAGGTGCGAGTAGAGATCTACGCGTAGCATTTATTACGGAGCTTAATCACGATTTGTTGGTTGACTGAACAAAAGATGCTCGCGAGTAACAGGAGCCCTTAATATAGATTAAAAGTACAATAAGAACTAGAAAATTAGAGGAATTTAATTGACATCCCAAAAATATTTGAAAGGGTCTTAAGAACAAAACTGCTTTTATAACTGAATCTATATATTAATACGTGATGCCAAAACTGGACCCCTTTTTACGAAAATTGCGCGGACGCAGGAGCATAAAATTTGGCACACTTATAGTTTATGTGCAGGAGAAG
>DWFT01000404.1:0-12112 GCA_018246795.1 Microceris patrobas patrobas
GCTGTCGGCGTCGCGCCATTGTAGGGCGTCTACAACATCGGCGCGGTGGAAGACTTGTTTTAAATATTCAAACTTCGCAATGGTTAAAAGGATTAAATAACTTTTTGGGTAGCTTTTCTATCGAAATCGTGTCTTGTCACTTGTTTTTCCACATTTATTACTTAGTTATAATGGTTTGCAGAATATACTATTGTGTAAATGTTATACTTATGTGACTAAATATAAACAATTACGTATTAATATTACTGTTGGATGTCATTAGATAGAGTTAAAATGCACACATAGTAGCTTTGATTGCAGGTAGCTAGATTAGAGTAAGTTACTATGTACTTACATTAAAATTGTTCGTAGGGGATAGGTCTTTAATACTAATTATAACATTAAGAACTCGATACATTTGGACTTCGAATACCAAAGCTATACTTTAGGTATGCCCTGATATTATTGTTTGTTAATTTAGTTTCATTATTTTTGTAATTCATTGTCATTCTTTCCGTCATTGTAAAAATATTAATATACTCGTAATATAATAAAACCATGTAATAATTACCTCGTTAAGAGTTTGTTTTACATTGGTAATCAAATAAATAATTATAATTGGAATTAAATACTGTTACCGCTGCTATGTTGTGTAAAGCGTATTTTATACTAAACGAGACATAAATATTTTATCCCGAATGGTAATTTAACGTTGGCGACCACACAAGAGCGATAGGCCCGAAGGATGGTGGTTAGCGCAGGAGTGTCACAACTCACAATTCACAACGTGGAATAATTCATGAGGGCAGGGCGGCTGCGAGGAGGTGTTGTTCCATCTCGACGTTTTGTAATACCGACTTGTCCGTACGGTGAATAGATCACGGTAATAATGATTACTCGTCCCTTACTCACTGCAATTTACTGGGACATAATGTCCTATGAACACAATTTGTTTTGTCCAATACAACTTTCATAACGTCAAGTGATTAATATAAAATCACCGTACAAAAATATGAGGATTATTCGTAATATTAAGATTTTTTTTATCTCCTTTCTATTTTCAACGATAAACAATTTAGATTGTAATGCAATGGGTACTGAGGACATCCATCGCCTACTTAAACAATCATTTTATATTTTTATACACCAAACAGTAGAAAGTTTACATAGCAGTCTATTTAGAAGAAAGGGGAAGTTGTTTACGAAAATCTAAGGAGAGATAACACGAAGCAAGTAGTGAGTGTTACTTTGCGCACACCCGTTCAAGCCATTGTGCCATTATTATGCAAAACTGAGTACCGACGAGTGATCACTACGAAATGTTTTCTTGCGAACGCTGTTGTACTACATTTTGCCAAAAGGTTATTAGAATGTGGTCCGTTGTAAATATTTTCAAGGTTAGAGCTACGTGTTTTCTTTAAATTAAAGTTATTTTTAGAGTATCTATTGTTATAAATTAGCCGAAACGAAACTACTATTTCGGAAATCTCAATAAGTTTTGTATTATTAAAATTCTAAAAGAAGATAGTTCGTGTATTAACAAAAGAATACGGAGAAGAATTGTAGTAGAATTTCCGTCGTCTCATGGACGAAAACAACATCAGTCGATCATTATTTAACAAAGGTGCTTTCAAAGAGCGTTTGAAAACTAATAAAAGAGGAAGATTTCGTGACACGAATGTTCGGCAAGAAATAAAATCAATTTCTTCCTAGCAACCTCTTCTTACCTTCGCCCGTTTATTGCTGAGTAATTGAAAACGGGTGAAAAGTGATTGACGTCTTTAATAAACCGGCTGCCAAATAGAAATTGGTAGCGCCTTGTTTCAATAAAAGAATAATGTTATTAGTAAACTTGTTTCTGAATTATGTGGTAATCGGAAAATCATGATCTGAAGTGTCAAAGGTTACTTGGCGGTAATTCATTGTCACTGATATCTTCACGGTTCACATTTTCCCAAACCAGAGGTTTTGTTTTGACGTTTTAATTGTACTTCTGAGTGTACAAAGTTGCATATGTTATAACGAATTAATGTCACTTGTTTCAACGAGGGAGGATAACATCATCAAGAAACCTACACACTTTAAAGTTCTTGATAATGTCCTCTAAAGCGTGTGAAGTCTGTCAATTTACATTTTGACATCCGGTAGATTATGGTCTTAATCCTTCTGAGAAAACTCATGTGTGAGTGTAGAACGTTAAAACTGGTGATAGTGATGAAGATTAATATATAAGATTTTATTATAATAAATAATTCGCAAGCACAGCGTATGGTGGGACATAAAACAATTAAAATCCTTCCCGCGATAAATATCATAAACATGTTCATTTAAGAAATAATTAGACACAGTTGTAAACCGTACTTATATGTTATTTTTGTATCAGTATCAAAAGAAGAGGAAAATTAATTTTTAAAAGGAAAACTGCGTAATAATCTCTTTAGCCTTCAGGCTGATGTTATTAAAGCAAGGTTTTGAATTCAAAGAAGCTAAAGTCAGCCCTTGGGACGACTGTGTATTTTCGATCACGTATATGTATGTACAGGTAAGTCTTACTAACTACAACTGTATATATTTTGAGCAATTCAAGCCGCATTACTAAATGTACGTGAAATCAAAAGAAAAACCGTAAAATAATTGTTAAATAGCAATGTTTTTTAGTATAAAGCACATGTGTTGATATACAGTGCATTTATAACAAGATATTAAGGAAGCTCAGAGTACCATAGTAGTTTATGAGTATTTCTTAAATTACATGTAAATATGTGTGCTAATTATAGAAATAAACGCTGTACGACGACCTCACGGTAGCAGTAGAATATGTAACTAATTACAAGTAACAAAAGTATGCTTGAATGCAATAATAAGTTCAGTTGTAACAACACATTATTATTACTGCTTTTTAAACCTCTGACCTCAATTCGGTTAATTACTGTTTTTAAATGTATTAGTTCACTTGACATTGAAACAATAATTTACAAATTTCTTAATGAGTTGACGGCTGACCGGCGCGCGGCGGCTTGTTAACAATCGGTATGAATTGCGAAGAATTGCGTTGTGAACTGAATTTAATTGTCTGCCACAATACCCATCTCGCCATATCTCCAGTTTGCTCCCATGCTTGCTCACTATTCATTAATATTTCATGCTAATAAGCGATAAGATTGATTACGACACGTTCTCAGCAGATATTATTTACGAGCGAACTTAACCCGGTTATACGCGTTGTAATGATAACAATAATACGAAGGAATTAGTTCGGTGGCAGCAAGTTCAATTATCGCTTATGTAAATTAAATCGTCTTCTATAAATTATAATGTTCGCAACACATGCTCGTTTTCGTATCTCGCACGTTTATTATGAGAAATATTACTTGGTTTACTTCAATATTATGTTTAAACCTTCACATAAATTACGTTTATGCAAATTGACGATTGAAACATCTGGCTGGTGGGTCATAGCAGTCTGTCTCTCGTCGTTTATCTAGTTACTATATCTAATCACTTTTTAAGCGATCTTAACAATCTGTAATATGAGCTAAGCAATAACCCTAATGAACAGAGGATGCATAAATTGCATTAAATCAGTGATAGCGGCAAGCAACCATTATCTAGATTTAGCATTTTAAAAGTTTTATTATTTTGTCAATTCTTCAATCCCCACTATGTTTGCCCTAAGGTTGTCAATGAATTTTTAACGTTGGAGTTAAAATTTGTACTTGGAAATATTGTTGGTACTCGTAAATGTAGATATAGTACCTATACATTAATAGAACGATTGAAATTAGTAAATAAGAAGTAACACTAAGAAAAATGAATAAGTTTATATGAAAAAATATTAATCTGGGTATTAGTAAACGAAAGGTTACATAAGAATATTTTCTGAGTTGTACACGAGCTGAGTACAGAATGACATAAATGTTGGTTCCTTTGCAAAATTAATGAATTGAGCCTCCGACAGATGCAGGCCTGAGTATAAATCGTAAATTTGCACATGCGTGGTGTGGAATTGAATTCTATCTCATCTTGGAAGTATTGTTAGTATGACAGTCACGTTCGTGAGTACAGGACAATTCTTGGCGAAACCTTGTAATACTTGCGAAGACGTATAGTCTAGACTACTCGAATTAAATTTATTGGGCTCTGTGAATCTAATTGCGTCAGTCTTTATTTCCTTTGATAGCAGTTCAAGTATATAGATTGACTAATAACAAACAGTTATCTTTATCCCATTAAATAAATATGTATCTATTGTGATGTTCTGTTCAATCGATCTTGATGTATAATGAAAAGTATTACCTAATTAACCTAATTAACAATTTTCTTGGTACCTGTGACATTATTTCCTTCTTGATCTCCGTACATCTTTATATTTATCTACTATCTTAAATACTTTTTAAATACAATATTTTTTTTACAAACTGCGATCTACAATATAACTTACAATATAAACATTGTGAAATTATTACCATTGTGAAAATATTAAAGAAAAACGCATTTAAATAATGTTGCTTTGGTTACCGTAGTGACCCATAACGATAACAGAAAACCAGTGTCCAACAGAGGAACGAATAAAGGGTTAATGATCATGAAAATCGTGATGATTATACTTCGATTAAACTTATTTCGTAATAAATATCTATTATTACTTCATTATTTGTTGAATGAAAATAAACACACGTCAGGCGGAGAGGATAAGAATAGTGTTAATGAGATGCTGTATATGTCAAGTATATCTTCATTAATGGTCGAGATGAAATCATTTTATTCATAATATATTTTAATGAATAAGATTTCTTTAGCACTTAAATAAATATACTTTGTAATCTATTTGCGTATATACATTATTTGCATAATTTAAAAAACAAATATACTTTTATTACATATACATACATGTGGCTGTTGAAGTGAAAACTTTTCATTCAGCTAAATATTAAAATTGCGATTTTAACACCTGGAAGAAATATCACCCGCTGTTCAAAAAAGGCTAGACCATAATGCATTTACTTCTGTAGTTCGTCGTACTGGCGAGTTCTCATATGAAATATTGTGTAGAATGCCTTTCTGAATTAAATGGAAGGTTAGACTAGTTATATTAATTACACAACTTGCCATTAATATTCAAGTCAAAATCGCAATCAAACATTCCTTTCTGAGTTGTTCGACATCCAACGGATACTTAATAGAAAATAGAAGAGGGATTTTCTCACTAAATCTGTAAAGTAGGAATTTTGACAAGCAAAATAAAGTAGAAACGTGTCAAATATTACTTGGAAACTATGATAATAACTTTTGTCATAGCTGTGATAAATCAGGGTTTCAAAATATACCTCCTGCCTATCTTCCTAGCGTTATACAGCAATCGTAACAATGGTCGTGATAGAATTCGTCAATTATGTATGAATTATATCATTACGTACACAACATATGCGATATATTTATGAATGTATTTCTAAACAATTGGAACGTTAATATCTTTGGAAGTGGAGTACGAAACTAGCTGTGGTACTCGAACAAAGGCTGATGGGCAGCGCCGCCGCTCGCGTGCGTTTATACCGCGCTGTCAAATGTCACGTAACAATCGGCGCACGGCAAGCTGTGATCAATAAGTGACCTATACAGCTATGGCGAGCTGGAATGTATACCGGACTCGTAATGTTGGCGTATATCGAAATCGTTCAATACTGTCTAACCACGGGCCCATTATAATTCTGCTGACTAGTACTTAGCTCCACATTGGGAATATGAGTTGAATGTTTCCTTTTTGTAACATAACTTTATTATGATTCTCATAATTTTATCATCATACTTAATCTCAACAAGGTATGCAGGGAGCATCAAGTGTCAAATATCTCTATCGTTGCAAAATTGATGTGTTTCACTTTCATCTATCCCTCTATTTATACATGCACATCAATTTCGAAGATTACCGACTCTCCAATTAGCCAGTGACTGACCTATTTAGTAAAGATAGGCAAATCTTGGTTTTCGTCAACACCTGCATCACATCTGCATCTCAACATACCAACTAACGTAAATTTTTATGGCAGTACTTTGAAACAATATCATGGAAGTAAAGTTAATCCTTGACAAGTTAGGTCTTTTCTTGGTTTCCAGTAATGATATAGTTTTTGGCTTACTTCAGATGTAGATGAGCTCATTGGAACTTCTCAACATTTAGGCCTCTTAAATAGAATCAATCAACCGTAATGACTAGCGCGCTCCTAAGTTTTTTGTTCACTAATCAGTTCTAGAAGTGGAGAATTTAGTTTTGCCCTACTTTCGAAAATCCTAAATCGATACAAAAGATCTTATGGAAGGTAAAAGAAATTTATGTAAGATAAAATTATATCACTGACGTTATAAGTAAAGAAGATATTGCATTCGTGAGCTGTGCTTGCCTGCTTTGTAATTGGTTAACTGACTGTCGCACACGCAGCTAGTCATTTTTTAATGTCACTAAACGGTTGTTATTCGTATAGGTACATATATCAAGAATATCGATAGAAAAATTAGTTGATAAATAATGAATATGAGGAATATTACAAGTTAAAACTAAAAATGTAAATAATAATAATAATAATAATGATGATGAAAATGAGAAAAGTTATCGAATGCTTTATGCTTGAATATCAAATTGTTTTCATTTTATTTTTAAGTGCTATTTAACTGCAATACTCGTTCATTGTATTCTTATTCTTAAACTGGTCTCATAATTTAGAAGGGTAACATTCAGATGCCTTTTGTGAACTGAGCACCAAAGCAATTGTATGTAAATGAAACATGCGCATACTGATAAAAATGTCCCAAACCTGTTCGAGCAATATATCAAAGGACACGTCAAATGTTCTATCATCAGTCGATCTTACAACACAAATAATATAACTTATCAAATAATAATTACACTTATCAAATCAATGACACGAACTGGCTACTGTTACACATTCATGTCTGTAAATAATAATAATAAAAATAAACTCACGACTCATGAATTGTCTTCGAGACATTATTTACTCATTCTATTCAGTAGCTTTGTGTCTATGTCAATAATTACCATTATCATGATTTGTTAAGACCAACCAGAGCGAATACTTTCATTCAATTAATGTCCAGAGGGTCACGCAATGACAATGAACTTAAAACGTCTATTGATACTTGTTATGTTGTTGGTCCAATAAGGAGCTATTGTTTGAGAGTAATATCAAGTTCAGCATGTATTATATTGATAAGAGTAAATGGAAAAGATCATTGTTAAAGATCAATAAAAGATACTTCGGAAGGTCAAAAGCGAGAAGAAAACAAACAGCGTGAGCATTGAAAATTCAAGGCGATGCGTGTCGGGCCGCGGTGGTATTTTGGATGACTACACACATTTTAATGCAAAATTAAAACATTGTAACAATCTAGATAGAAGCTTCGTAAAACATGAAATCATTATCGAACTATTGTACGAATATCTTACTATTGTGCAAAACAATAAACCATCAACGGTCTTGCGATGTGGCTCAAGTGTAAAACAGATATCTCTGAATGCCTGTCATCGATGGAATTACAATTGATTGCAAACATTGTGAGAATTGTATGCAATTTAAAACATTTTGACCATTTCAGGATTTTGACTTGAAGGTTGACCTTTCCGAGTAGGTATATTGTATCTCATAGAATTTTTGTATTTAACGGTCCCGGGTTTAATATTCTGCTGTTTGTATAAAGTTTTTGTTCTGTTACCTCTGGCACCCGCTGAAACAGAGTGCTGGTGTCGTTGGAAAATTAATGTTTAATTACAATTATATTATGGTAAACGAGGTGGTTGCAACCAAAACAATAGAACCTCAGACCATCGTTTCCTCTTCAGTAGCTTTTAAACTGCAGCTTTAATTGATGTTATAGTTCTGTTATCGATCAAGAACGATTGGTAGCGAGTTTCACGTCCAGTATTCGAGTAGTTGTAGCGAAATGCTCAACGACTTATGTAACGAGACCTTGAAGCTTGACCGAAGTCGTGAGCGGTCGTTAGGTGACCATACGCCGTCCAAGGCAAAAGAGAGGGCGAGGTTGGAAATAAATTTTGTCTTATTATAATGAATAGATTCAATACTTGTTATAAAATGTGTGATAACAATCTACATTCAATTATCCTCGCAAAGAAATAACACTACGCTTTTTGTATAAGTTATTATAAACCGAAAATTGAATATTTCAATTTTCGTAATTTTTTTTAATCTACCGGTTTGATTAGTTAAATTAAATGTAGAGTCAAAATGTCGTGCTGCATGTATATTAAAAGTGTGACCTTCAATGTGTTGACGTACATATAATATTTCATATGTAAACGGTAGTGTAGTCTTTTAAAAAATGTACTTTTAACTATTTAGGGTAACATATGTAGGTACGTTAGTATAACATAATTTGGCACATAATTACACAATGTGTATTCCTAGTGTGAAAGATTTGCATTGAACTAGTGAATAGTGGCTAATATTTTATATTTGTTGAATTTTAAGTGTTTTCAAATCGCGTTTAAATCTTATGACACATTCCAAACCAACTTGAACGGTCATGATCGATTGCATTTTGAGTCATGCCTCGGTTCCATATTTACGATTGCTTCAATAATCTTAGACAGATAACTGAAAATGTCATGAAGGGCACAACTAATAGACAACAGTTCATACCCATAATTTCTGAGGTCCCGACTGACTCATGTAATAAATTACTGTGTGCAGAGGAAATAGTTGGAGCTATTTCCTTGAACAATTATTCAGTAACAGAGACAAACGATCGGGGTTCGGTCCAACAAATAGTGCTTGTTCTACATTTATTTCATTTCATCATTTATCATTCAATGTCGATAATATTGGACAACTTGTTATATTATTATGTTTCACTTGTCGCTTCCTAGTTGCCGCCAAATGGACACCGAAACGAATCACGTATAGTTTTGCGGACAATTGATATTATAATTTAAAAAAATATTTATTTTGTACAATTTTATATGATTTTTTATGACACTAATTAATTTTGTAAAATGATTATTTGATTGAAACCATGGATATACATGTTATAGAATAAAACGACAATAAAATTTCTCCAACGCTTTGTGCCGTAGTTTTATCTTTGCTTTTGACGCCGTTGATGTAGCGAATAATAAAGAACAAAAAGACATTGTTGCAGTGACTTGCAGTTGTTTGTCTGTTTCCGTTTGGTTTTTTAGTATCACTAATTCAATTATATACTTCGCTTTATTTTACGATTTCCTTGAGGGGACGTGCAACTATTTCGGTTAGTGCCGCCTCAGAACAATCACGGAGTTTTTCTAGTTTTGTAATAAAGTACATGTAATATAATATTTATGCAGCTAAAGAAAATAAAATGCAAAGAGAATTTCAGATCAAGATGAATATTGCAGGCGATCTTGAAAGTCACGAAACTGAAATTAGTTATGGTTCTGTAAATTCGCAACGATGACAGTTTTTATTATAAACGCCAAATTAAATAAGTCGTCGGGCTAACATTGAAATAAATTTTCGCTCGCGGATCCGTCCGCAATTACGTTTTTGATACCGCTGTCCGGATTGCTTTTAAATCCGTTGGTTCTTAAATTAGTAGGTATATGTTCTGATCGAAGGCTATGATTGTATTGTATTGAAAAATAAATGTAATACACAACGTAAGCTTGTTATTTTTTACACCTTGTCTAATATTTTTAGATGTTTCAGCTTTTTACTTTTCTTAAATACAAAATCTATTACTTACTTTTCTTAAATATTATAGGTATCGAAAAAATAACTTTGCTTCAGATATAACTTAAACTTCTATAAATTATATTTCTATTGAAATAAAGTTATTTAGGGTTTCAGTAGGTTAGGTCTGAAATCCCTACATATATAGATTTTTCTTATATATGTATAAACGTCTTCAATTGGCGGTTTTCCTCTCATGCGAATAAAAGTACATTCATATTTCTATATTAATGATTTGGCTGTTCTCTTAGCTTTATACGTGGAAATGTGTGTGCCGTTAGAGGTTAAGCAGATGATAAGTCGAAACAATAGATGAATATCAGTGTACAATAAACATTTATTTCCAACTAGCGCTTTTTACATAATAAAAGTTATTAGTTTGTATCAAATAAAATAATGGATTCCTATAAAAACTGGATATATTCTACTCACGATTTCTACGGTTTTTTTCTATAATTAAATGTATTCTTGTTGCCATGTTTATTTCCATCGATGTTTTTATCGATAGTAAAACATTAATTGATATTTGTATAGATAGGATGCCATAACAGCTTATGATGTCATACTACCTGTCTGTCCTGACAGGGACGGGTACTTTGTTGAAATCGATATACTCCATGGCGATAGTGCGTTTCAAGTTTGATAATCCGTTAAATATCACTGGCTATATCGATGAATGGAAACGTGTGATGAAATCAATACTCAAAAATATAAGTAATGTTTGAGGTGTTTGAGGAGGTATACCTTTCACCCTTCGTATTCTGTAGAGAGACATTTATGAAATAGTGCAACATTCACGACCTTGATAATGATAATTATGACGACAGTTGTGATTTATTTAAATTAAAATGATTTGTATGCATTTGATTAGTAATATATTATATAGAAAGTTTTGTTAAGACGCTGTGTTTGTTTTGTAAACTCTGTGTGTTGTAGTTGTAAAAACATTATTTTAAGTTCTAAAGTCGACATGTTAAGAATTAACGTAGATTGACTGACTGTCTCGTTGGTTGTGTTAGTTGCAAGTGCGCCTGCTGATAGGGAGGTCCCGGGTTCGATTCCCGGGTCGAACACTACAAAATTTCTAATTTAGATTTTCTAGTACTGGTTCGGAGCCTGGATATGCACCCGATGCATGGCAATAGGCTCACCACCTATTCCTAGTGGGACGTAAACGTAACCGATGAACCGTGGGAGTGTTCTTCACTCCTCTGCCTACCTCTTCAGGATTACAGGCGTGAAGTTACGTTACGTTACGTTACGTTAGGTAACATGATAATTCCTGGTAACTATAATAACATGGAGCATTATCTTGAGGGAGTGTCGAAGAACATAGAGTGTGAGAAATTGATCGATTAGATCCACACTGATTTTTTCACCAGCAAAGTAACTGTGCTCGTAGGGGAATCTGCATGATGGTATCTTTATAACACCATTTTGATTAAGAAGGGTAGAAAATAGGTGTATCGATAAAGCGAAAGGTCGATCACAAAGATATCTGAGACATAGGAACCTGTGTGTTAAGGAAACACTTTTGTGGTTATGAGCTGCCGTCCCTAACAAAGGCAAGCAATGAATACTGATCCTTTTTCAGGAAGAAAGATCGATGAGCCATAATGCAAAGAGAGCGCAGATTCGGTCTTTAGGAGACCTCGAAATCTTTATGTATGCTTTAGAGAAACGTCTAGGCATCCTAATAGGTAATAAAACTTAATAACTCTATATTCTCGCCTACAACGTGCGATGTCTTTAATAAAAACGGTCAATCCGCAACAAAAGGACACGTAGAATTAAAAAAAGATAAATAACGAACATTATTTAATTACATAAAGTGACGAAAATATATTTTAATTCGAAACGTATTCTTAACTATGCATGAAATATATCTAAGTATTCGTTAGAAATAAGGCCTTGAGGTTACACATATTTTTTTAAGGACTCTATTAACGACTCATTGAAATCACATGTAGAACTATTGAAAATACATAATGTATATTTTATAAAGTTAAAATCCTATCAGAGTCAGTGTAGCGCAAACAAATATAGTTCAATAAACATTAACTTATCTGAATATTCCGGCTTTCATTTACGGAATTGAGCTATCGTCCCACTCATCTCGCAAAACTCATAACTTGTGGGTACTGCTTTATAAAAACTATGGTTTTGACATTATGATAAACTTTTATTATTTCGGCGATAATGATAGAAGCAATATTTTTCCTATTTTGGAATTTATGCGGATATTTCACAAATCGGAAGCGCGCTCACTTACATCATAATCATCAGTCTCTGGATGTCCACTGCTGGAAATAGGCCTTCCCCAATCGGCACCACTCATTCCGATCCTGGACCTTTAGAATTCAGCAGCTTCCCGCTGTCTTCTTCAGGTTGTC
>DWFT01000405.1:0-12101 GCA_018246795.1 Microceris patrobas patrobas
GAACATTTGAAGTTTTGTGTAAGTATTTAATTTTCTTTATCTCCTAAATTTTATTCTTTATCTCCTAATAAGCTTAGGCATGTCGTATTACTGCCTACTTTTTATTACTAGAATATCAATTCGATTATATATTTGCCTTTATTTTATAATTTGACAATTATATTGTGAAATATTGTTTAGCTGACAATTTGAAAAAAAAAAATTTATTACTGGATGTAATAAAACAATATACATATACACAATTCTATAATTTATTGATGTAACACTAAATAAAAAAATATTAAAAATAGGAAGGAAAGAGAGACGCGGAGTGGGAAATGCACAGTTCTCAATAGTTGTACGCTCCATACTTTATTTATGGTTTCAGCTACATGTCCCCATGTAAATCGTCAGGTTATATTTTTTCCGTAATCTTAAAAAGATTTATTTCAAAATAAAAAAAGATTCAATCGCGCTCGAGTATTTTGAAGTGACTATATTGTTTTACACTTGTGTGGCGCGCATTTCCGTATGTCACGCTCGAAACGTCAGATTATTGAATTATCCATTGTTGTGCATGTACTTTACTTACTAGTACCTCGCCCTAATCTGACGCGCTCGAGCTTTTCTGAGGATCGATTTTTTTTTACTAATCTGACGGGCTGCCCTCAACACACTCCCCTATTATATTAAGGATTCATATTATATGGTACATTACAGGGTACAAGGTTTCTCCCCATATGATTTTCTGATGCGCTCGAGTAACGCGCAAAATCCCCGCTTGGACTCCCCTACTATAAAATGTAATCACTCATAACTTTATCTTACTGACATATTTTTTAAAACAATGGAAAAATTACTCGAGTGTGTTTTTGGAAGTGAAAAAAAATAACGACGCTCGTACTACACAAACACACGTCCCTATTGTTGTAACAACGAAACAAAAGGAAAATGTGTCCCATTTCCGTAGGATACTCGGCTTCTTTAAGACTTCTTTTGTAACCATTATATAAGTTACTATTGTTTACAAAATTCATATTCACTAAGCGAAATTTACATTCATAATGTCCCACATTGTTTCATGTGATATATGTTTCTGTAAAATTTATTTTAATAAAGGCTGATTATATTGTTCTTATCAAGGTACCGAAACACTCACGCACGTGATGACCACAATGACCACTAACAATCTAACAAGAATTTCAATTTGAACGAGATAATAATGCGCCATTTTTGGCCATAATGGCCATTTTTGGGGACGCCAATTATAGAGAACACCAATGTGTTTTAAGAATACCGTCAGAGCAGGCTAAATATAAATCTAGGAGTTGTTACTTTCATGATAAATACTAATTGAAGAGTGTCGATCAGTAAAGTGGATAAAGCTTCGTCTTAGAAATAAAGCGATGGCAAAGTATCCATTACACTTCCGATTGAAATAAGTTCCAAATGCAGTAATAAAATTAGCTGTACTATCATTTTATCTGTTTACTCTATAACATTTTTTTGTGACGCAGCATGGAACGTCCGAGAAATGTAGGATAGAGAGCAAATCTCAAAGGTCGAATTCTTGCATGAACCGAATTTTAAAATACCCCTATAAAATTCAATTCGCCAAGAAATGTGGTAACTATAGCATGAACTGACAAAACCGCTAAGATAAATTTACTCTTTATTAATAAGTTTCATTTCATTAACAGACTCATGAAACCACGAATTTGATTTGCCTTATAACATTTCAATTGCAACAATTTCATCTTCAGTAAAAAGAATTCAAAATGTTACACGACACGTTAGGCATATAAGACAAAACTCAAATTATATAAACCTTTACAAAATGGCACGCCCCGAGAATTAATTACGCAATGAAAAGTTTCCCACTAATTAGGGTTAAAACTAGCTGCGTGAAATCACCATGAAGCTTGACCCAGAATCCTAAACTGTTGCCGGAACAACATGCCCCATAGCTGCCACTACTTATTTCAAAAATATTTTAAGAAATATTTTTTTTCTTCAAATAAACCTATTGCTTGAAATTTGTCCTTTACAATTGAACTGGTAAAGAAGATGTTGGAATTTAAACCTTTCGGCACATTAATAAGACATAAAATACTTTGAGCAATAAAAAAAGCTTTGGTTACGTTTATTGTTCACGTTTTTAGAAATTCTTACATTTAAATAACTATATGTAAACTTTTTTGTAACCTCAATTAACCTACAACCTACATCTAATAATGCCAGACTCTCATAACGAGTACATTAATTAAAAAGAATTGGACAAAGAATTGTATTTTAAATATATAACTAAATTTCTTTTTAGGACTCTGTCCCTAATTTCTGCATCGGTAACAACAGAGCTTGTTCGAAGATTCATTATCACCCCTTTTAACATTTCACTATTTGACGTAGCTCTTCTCTCGGGATGAGAAAGGTTAAGGTCGTAGTTTACTGGTCAAGTGGGGCTCTACAGATTTGACACGCTTTCGAGAATATTTGGGGAACTTAAAGATCCCTCACGGTGTTTTTCTTCACCATATATCAAGTGACGTGCGATGGTGACACAAACATTACTTAAAAATCAGTGATATGTACATAATTCTTTTTATATTAGTATGGATTACAGGAACGACAAATATGAATAACAGATCCCATTGTGATGGTATTAAGATATATTTTCCATCCAAAACTAAAGAGCAAATATTTTCCCATCAGTTAAAACAATGCATAGATCTATTGTGTAGCTGTTTGATGATAAAAGAACGAAGCAGACTTATGACATAGCAGATAAACTGTTTCATTTTGTAAGACAAATTAAAAACGTAGCCAACGCTACATACAGCACGGAACAAGTTATATTTCACTTCCAGAACAATGCAGTGATTCTTAGAAAAGATTATAAAATTCTAAGTGCTTCATATTTCCGTTTGAATCCCTATAGAAATAGACAACCCAGCGTTTAAATATTCTATAGCCGTTATAATTTCGATTGATATAAAATTAGTTCATTCGTTGGAATACAATGCTTAATTAAAAGTTATTTTTTTAATTTTTAAACTATCTTAATCCGGCTGTTAATTTTTTAACCAACCCATTCACGAAATATGTTTTAATTTACTATATTCATTACAAAATACTTTTCATCCATTTAACAGATGGGTGATTGTCGTTTCATTTATAATCATATAACTGTGCTATAATTATTGTACTGGCTGAATCAAAAACCTACCATACGGGCAATTGCTACCAAACCCTAATACTACCCTAACCAATTAATTATGGTAACCAATTAAGTATGGTAACTAAATTTTAGCTTGTGTATTTTGACGTCTAGACTCTACGTCGACGTCCAGTAACAGATTTTTAGCTCGGCGTGGCCTAAACTATACATCAAAATACTCCAACTATCTTCTTAACATTCATTAAAATATTTCCATCCATTTTCTCACTAAGCTTATGTCGTAAATTATTACGGACGCCCAACAAACGCGCTACTGAAAATATGAAGCGTCTTGAAAATTTATTTTAAGCCCAACAGCGTAAGCAATGGTATTCATGGAAGGCCTAAGCTACGCTATTATCATAAATTTTAAATATACCCTCTTTTTGAGAGGCAATTTACAGAAGCGAGAAAAAATAGACGCGCGCTACCTGACCCTAACTAAAAATGCAATGTTACTGCTTTCTGGGTCAACGAGGATCTGAGAACAAAGTGTTACTGTTGCAAGTACCTACAATAACACAAAAGAAAACTTCATCTCCTTTATGTGCGTTTTACGGTTTAAATTCAATATAGGTACCTTTCAATTATGTAACAATCTTTTGGTTCCAATTGTATAAATTCTACATTGTCCTTATTTGATTGACCTGTTCGTTCAGCGACTGATCTGAGCTGATTATTGTGGGTTCCTCACTAGACCAATACATATGTGATTAGATTCGTTTTGTGTACGGCTGCAAAATTATTCGTATGAGTATTTGTTTACAAATTTCAGTAATAATATGTAAGTATGCAGTTCATTGGCTGTTTAGTCTAACTTGGTTTTTCTTTATTAAAGTAAAATATTTTTAGTATTACAGTAAAATAATTTTGTTTTTACGTACGTAGTTAAAGTAAAATAAATAACTAACAGAAAAAAACGTCTATTTGTTTTGACTCCTTTAAAATGTCATGCGTACTTCAAGCGCACTTCGTTTTAACCTACCTGTTTTGAAGATAGCCCTTTTAAAAAAAAGATTGTTATTTTTATATGCAATTTATTCAAATATAGCAATATAAATTCTAAAATCCATAGAGTATAAAGAATTTAGACCAAAAACCTTAAAAAAATTATAGAGATTTTACTGAAATTTTAAAATTGCATAACAGTTTGTTTAAAAAACCAATGAAACACAGCAATAGCGAAATAGTGATTCGAAATATTTACTAATAAAGTCCAATTAATTGGTGTGTTAATTAATTGGTGTGTTAACGAAATATTGTCAGGTTTATAACAAAAAAATCTATTGCAGATGGATATGATATTTAATCTGTTAATTGATGAATTACATGGCACTGTTAGTATGCGACAGAGTGAGGCCTAAGCAGACGACATGAAAGAAGAAAAGTTACATCACAAAAAGAATTTAATGTTAAACGATATCTTTATTAAAGCCGCATTAATACAATTTTTTGGTAGAATGTGAATACATGATCCAATGGTGACAGCTATGATGATTGTGAGATTGATGGACCGGCTTATAGTTTTTATGAGATTCAGTTTAACACAAGTGCATTTCGGTAAAGTTTTTCTTGTCCTTAAAGACAGGACCCCAAGCGCCGTAGTTCTTCTGTTCGGGCTTTTTCGGAACTGTGGTAAAAGTTGGTGGAGTTACTGGCTTTCTGAAAATGTGGAATGGTCGTTTAGAACATTTTTCTACTTCCTAGGCGTCAACTTGAATACTTATGCTTATAGGAATTAACACCCATAAAAAGTAATATATATTAAATTGCTTCTTTAGACGTACATACACATAAATTAACGGCAAGTTTTATAAAGCAGCTCATTACTTCGGATTCTCCTACATCTATTTACACCCCGTCCGTTTAAATCCCCCTATGGCGATGTTTCAAAAATAGTTTCATTAATTACAAATACAATATTTATAGCAGAGAACAATCTACAATGTTATCGATGTTTTCTTCAGATGTGTTTCATCTATTGTCTGTTATAATTTCTTCATCGAAACTTACTTCATAGGGCCAGTAACATCCAGATGTTTGCAGGCGTGGTTCGCTTTAGTAGCGGTGATGCACTCGTCTCCACGGGCCATTGTTAATGAACCAGGTGCTGGTGATGGTCGGAAGCCGGTAGTAGTGGATGATGATAGATGGGCTTAGTTGCCAGAGGATCTACGGCACGTGCTGTATGTGGGTGAGTACGGCGTGTTCCAGGCGGTTCCCGGTGTTAGCGCGACGACTGCCCTTCGTGGCGCAAAGGTTCTTAGCGAGCCTGCAATTTGAAGATAACAATGCAAAATATCAGAACAATTGACTAATGGTACTAAATACAGTAAGTGTCAACATCAAAAAAATAAATTAATCCAAACGGAAAAGTATATACGAATAGGAATTAAAATTAATAAACAAGGATGTAGCAACAAAAACATACATATGTAGCAGATATACTGTAATTAAACTTAAAAGACAAGTTTTTACACATTCAATCTATACGTATCATGTAGGTACTATACCTATTTCCATAAGTGATATTTAAATTACCTTACATGTTTATACCGTTTCAATAATTCTACGTAAATTACTGCTTAGGAATGATGGTTAAAATAATAATGATAAAACTATATAGAATAAATTACCATAAACATAAAGGCGATTTAGAATCATTCCTTGCACAACTGGATGGACCGCATGATGCAATATTGGAACGATATGGCATCACAAATCCACAATACATGTACCTATTCTACTTCCAAGGTTATATTTAAAATGTATGCAATGTTGCATATTTTCATTTTTTTCATTTTTTTGACACGGATCGCCCCCAGACTGAGAAGATGTAAGGTAATGTTCACATCACATCTGAGTCACAGGCTTCCTCATTATCTTAGTTTTTTAAAAATACTTTTGAACTAGCTTGGTCAAAATAATTAATCAAATTGGGAAAAGGACACACGTATACGAGTAGCTTCAACGCAAGAATTGCCCACTTCGATTAAGGAAACATTAATAACAATATTTTATGAATTAATCACTAAGCAAGTAAGGTTAAAACGTTCACATAATAGAAAACTCTGAAATTCAAGAAAACGTTTAATAATAGCGCGTATTTATGTTTTGGAGTGGAGACCGCGACTTGGTAAACGTAGTGTAGGACGCCCTCCAGCTAGGATCCGATATTTGTTATCTGCCACTATTTGTTTCCGTTACAGTAAGGACTAATATTTGTAAAATGTTATAAAAATTACTCTCATCAGGGTTGACCTTTAATGTTACCTTAAACATAGTTCGCAGTAAAATCTCAATAGTGAACAAAAAAGATTTCAGCGCCTTATATGATAATACTAACTTTGATATAATAAAATATTTTACTATTAATTGTTTCGTGAGTGTTTATACACATGATTATAAATGTATACCGGCTTAACTCACGTAAGTTCGAAAAGAAATGTTCTAAGTAACTACTGTTTTCTCAGGGTTCGAGCAAGCTTTGTGCCAAATGTTTCAACAAAACTTGTTCTCTAATTTTCTTCGTGAAAACAGACAGACGGACAGACAGATAGACAGACAGATAAACAGACAGATAAACAGACAGATAAACAGACAGATAGACAGCTATATTTGAATTCATATAAAACTACTCGTACTTATGTAGAGTACTTACACATTCAAACATAACTGATAAAGTTCGTACAGTCGTTAGAAATTTGATACAATCTAATATTCAAAATAGTAATCTAAAGCACGAAATGATAACAAATCAACAAACCGACCAGAAATTTCATTTATCTTGCTCAGCTTAAGGGTAATATCGAGTTTAAACTTGATAAGACCAAGTAATAATATAAGATTAAGTAGACCATATTTAAAGACGATCCTTTCCGATGACCTTCCATAATGAGATGGTAATAATAAATGATTATCAAGTCAAATAAATTTGAATATTTAATTCGTTGTTTATTGAATTTGTTTTTTCTGACTGTGGGTTTAAATGGTGAATTTAAATTATTTGGAAAACAAATGAAAACAAAACATGTCGAAGACGATCAAGATGTTCTCAAAATTTATAAGCTCCTTGACCTTTCCTTTGCAAGATGTTTACGAATAGTGAACTCAACGTTGCGTACGTGCAAGCTGATTGTTGTCGATCCACAAGGATATAAATAGCTCAGTTACCATCGAAATTAATGAAGGGAGTCAACATCGACATCTTCATTATTGAAACAATTAAAATATTCTTTAAATTATTAGTCATGAACATAGCTTCATTCTCGTAATAGACTCGCATCCGACAGTAGAACAATGAAAAGGTTAAAGGCCTATGGTGATGAGAAAGACTCAAAGAACTGGAATGGTGACATTGTCTTTACGATTTCTGAACAACATCCTTAAATTGTTTCAGCGTTTAGATAAAAGAACTCTACTAGGACTCTGCTCTGAAAGAGATAAGCCATCTGATATTTTTTTTTTAGATCACGATTAAACTCTTTCAAAGTCAATCCAATCCTGAATTTTCCAATTAAACTGCAATATTGTGATACAACAAGTACAAATCTTACCCCTCGTGAGCACAGACCGTAGATCACAGGGGTATGCAAGTGAATTGCAAGCATGTTATGATAAGTAGGAATGCAAAGAAACTTGCCTATTAGTTTATCTATCTCATACCTACATCTATTAGTGTTTTGCATGCGTTTTTACCCTATGTATTGCATTCCAGCTCGGACACCCATATTATATGTACCTCTTAATGTATATTAGCTGGACTTTCTCTTTTAACACAACACTACCGATTTCTGTAAGACAGTAGATTCTTCGCTGTTCAATATCGGTTTTAACGCACCGAATAGAACCATTATCATTATCATCATCTGTTATCGTGTGTAACTGAATAGTGTAGGTAGATCAAACATTTCTTGAAATTCATAGTATATATTTTTAAATGATATACAATCAAGATATTCTAGACGGTATAAAATGTGGCTGTCACATTCAGTCCAATCCATATAACATCAGGGAAATGTTAAGTTTTTCCATGTCATAATAAGATTGTGGGATATATTGTGGTAATTATTATAAACTTTCCATAAGCGAATATATCTTTCGTGTATCCGCTTCCTGTAGGACAGGTGGTTGACAAGACTGCGAGCACGCGTGTCGCGCGTGAACAACTCGCTTCGCCTAGAAAACTGTTTTACATAAATATACGTCGTCTCACAAACAACCAACCGGTTTTGCAACTTAGCACGACCAATGAATCACGCACCCAGATTATAATGTGGGTATAATATGGGATATATCGAAATATTTTACGACGACATACCCTACATTAAAATGATGTCCACAAAAACAAATTATGTAAAATACCTTTTTTTTAAATTATTACCCGCATGTTCTACTCTTGTTAGGCACGTGGGCCCATAAGTTGTCTTTGTACTACTAATTTATGCAAATATAACTAAATACTTATATAGGTACCCGTTTCGTATTGATCACGCATCGAATAATTAATGTCATATTGTTACTGAAATTAAAAACAAAACTATCAAAATGTACATATTTAATTTATATCTATTTGGCTCTAATGTCATTTAAATATATACTTATTTTTAATTGCAAGTTATAAACTAAATACAGTTCGCCTTGAATTCAACTATATATGTATATAATATTTATAGATCTTAAGATTTTAAGGCCACCTAATGTAGGTGATGTTATACTTAAACGAACTTATACATATATATGTATATAATATGTAAATGGATATAAATATAATCTGGAACCAAACAAAAACATTTTGAATTTCTGGTAAAATTTAGTGCAGACGATAATACTTAGATTAGGTAAATAATAATCTACGGGCACAAAGAAAGTATCACTAGAAACAGTTTGAACTTCTAATAATAAGAAATCCCTTCCAATACTACATGAAAACATTCCATACTATACTATATGAAACAACATCGGTTACATCTCGCAATATTACAAAATCTAACTCATCAAGTACATTCGTACATTTATTTAATAACGAATCAACCCACTGTTTTTTAAATTTCACTACATCAAAATGCCGCAACATTTCAAAATATAAAACTTTAAAATCAGTGGCCTTAGATAATGTAAATATAATTTTATATATAGTATAAACCTGTGCTCGCTGGAAAATTATGGTTTGACCTGTTATAAGTTGAGTTCATGCAATATAAGATTAATTTATGACGTTTGTAATTAGCTGATGTATACGTACGTCTCTAAGTATTTATGACCCAATTCGTTTCTTTTATGTCAATTTTCGTATTAGATATATATGTATAAGATAAAACGTGTTATAAGCAGCACACGTGCCAGCTCTGGTCATGTGTAATTTTAATGAATTACATACATATATATATTTCTAACTATATACATATTCACAGACAACACGAATACTACTGATCTAGAAATTAAACCGGCAAGGTTCGACTTTAGTGGCCAGGTTCCACTATTGGATCCAATCCAATCTAATATCTGTCTCCGACTAAAACCAAAAATGCACCATAACCCTTGTATCCTATGAGAAAATTCAGAGAGATGTAGTATTTAAAACATAACGCCTTTATCAACGCTTGGGTTATCTTCGTAAGTTACATATCTTTTAATACAACCAAGTCTACTTTCTAATGCAAAAGCCAATATAATAACCTGAAGAAAAGTGCGGCTATATAATGCACGTAATGCTGTAAGTATATACTCGAGTGGTTAACCATCGTCACTTCTGGCAACATTTTCGACGACAACGGACCTTTTGTTAATAGCATGATTGGTAGTACATGAGCGTGGACTGCATATCCTATAACATTTAATAGACGAATGTTGTCATATAAACCGTTTATGTTGTTATTACCACAACCAATACTGCATAACAATTGTTCTAAAAGCTTACGCCAATATCCACATCACAGAGTACAGTTTTCCTAACCATTCCACAATGCTCTACTTTAGATTTTTTTTGCTGGTTCATTTCTGATTTACAATAAAAGTATGCTTGATGGACTGAATTTCCAATTAAGTTTTTTCGTATCAATTTTCTTATTAATAGTGTGTGTGCCTGCGTTTGTATGCATGTATGTGAATAGATACATGTATATGTATCACGAGCACTTTTCGTGTTCGCTCAGGACACGTGGAATTTTCATGAAGCTCATAAGTTTCTTACAACAAAATGTTAGATATTCATTTGAATAATAATAATAATAAAACAAATTATTTATTGCCAGCCAAATTCAACATAAAAATTTGCAAACAAACTTGAAATATGGTATGGGTCGTCGATGGTTACACGGTGGTGGCTTAGCATCGACTGACAAAGCATCAAATTCTCGCGTAACACTGTTTCTCAGCCACACCCTACTTCCTGTGATATAAGGCGCAAGCTATTGGAGTTGAATTAGATATACCGCTATCGCTAATCGTCTCAAAAATAGATACGTATAAATTATGTGACGATTACGTAAATCAAATTGTTATGTAATAGACATGTTTGCAAGAAAAATAAACATGTTGGTATCTATTACATGGGTAATGTCGGAACTGCATATGTGCCCATTCAAGTTCTTTGATACCGTTAACTTGATACTAGTATAGGTACCTACTACGTAGCTTGTAAGTGTTTTCGTATATAGTATAAAAAAATATTTAGTTGTTACGAACGACACTTAAAAAATCTGAAGCATGCATTTATATTTTTTTTAATTTTCTTCGTATTAAAAGGCATGAATATGATTAGAAAGAACGAAAATGAATAAAAAGACGTGAAAAACGAATGAAAAATTATGTTCCAAATTTAAATTGGCAATTTTAATTACATGTTATTTTTCGTGTAGCTAATGTTAGACTTCCTTCAGTTTTTTTGTTACCATTCTTGTTTTCTCATACATTTGTACATACATATAAGTATAAACATTAACACATAAGTCTAAACATGTAGTATTCTTAGTTAAATTTTTCAGAAGCTAAGTCTTAATTCAATAAATCATTGGTAAAATTATCAATAAATGAATGAGTAAATAGAGAAAATGGTTACTTTTATATCGCTTAAGAAACTTAAAGATGGAAAGCGATAAGACTGACAGTGTAATAAGCTTTTATTAAAGGCGAAAGGTGCGCAAAGTAACAATGCAATGGGACTATTTAAGGTATAAAGTGAGTTACATAACAACGGACGTAACATTGTGCCCGTAGTCCTCGAAGAGGTAGATAGAGCAGTATCGAATATATCCATATTTCACCAGTTACGGTTACGTCCCACTATAAAATGAGCCTTTTATATTACCAGGAATTTAACTAACAATGTCATAAAACCTTATTTAAGATGAAAAGAGAGCAAACTAACGATGCAATATGTCTTTCATCAAGATGAAAATTAATCAAACTGAGAATGCAATGACACCCTACTCATAATGAGAATTGCGCAAACTAACCTTGGAAGAAATTTGTCAGTGATCGCGAATTTTCTCTTCGATCTTGTCATTGACACCAATCAATTTCTGTAAGAATTAAAAAACAACACTCCAAAATATAGAATTTTGCGGCCGATTACAACGGGAACAAATCGTGACTGAGGCCGAGCGCACCTCAGCATCATTTATAATACTGCATACTCGTTTCTCCGTACCGGTTTTGAAACGTCACCAAGACGACCGCTCCGTGCTTATAATAGTTTAATTAATTCTACTCCGTCGAATTTTTCCAAATGCTAGTTTAAATTTTAGCTGGAAAATCAACAGGAAAACAATATTTATAATTATTTTAGAATTAAATGACATTTTTCTGTATTTTCAGATATAATAATACCCCCTCCTCTTTCTCCTTTAATTAAAGCTGCGAGTAGGTTCTTGTGACGTAGTATCCAAAGATTCCTCAGGATTGC
>DWFT01000406.1:0-12097 GCA_018246795.1 Microceris patrobas patrobas
TTTGTGAAATAGAAATACATAAAATTAACGATAACTACATTATAAAGACGAATATTTGAGGAGAGTCGATATAAATTACCCCTAAAATGTCCATGGACGCGGTCGCTATCAGCATAATCAGGGCCGAGGGTTCCGTAGCTCTCTCGACACCGCTACCTTATTGGAACTGACCATTTGGTAAGCTCGATAACTACTGGCTTGCTTTCCATTGCTCTGAATTATACCGTTATAAATGATCATTTAAATCAATGTAATGTATATTTATAAAAGAGCACTTTTGATTGATATAATGCCGAGATGCGAGATTTTTGTTTCCCTTTTTATTATGAATATTATATCATCACGCCAGCTCTTGTATGGGGTAGGCTCAGAGCATCGAGTGCCGAATATCTCTACCGTTATAGACTGGATATGATTCTTTTATATTCATAACTCTATTCATAAATGCACGTCAGTTTCGGCGACTAATTCCAACTTCGGTCACGGTACTTGACATATATGGGCAAGATTTATGAATTAATTAAGGATTATCTATTTCCTTGTTGTCGTGAATATAATTTTCATAAAACAATGTATTTTTATTCATAAGCAATCTACTTTTTATGTTATTTCTAGAAACAGTGCGCATAATTCCGCTGCTAAGCGGCATTGTGCACGTACAAAACAATGATCTTGCTTATAGCATGATTGTTAGCTAAAAGTTGGTAGGTAGGAGTTTTCCAATCCAATAATCGCGAGTTGTAGTTACCACACTTTACAAGCGAGATAGTTCTATTCGAGAAATGCATATGTGTATAGGGTATGGTAACTACACCTTTAGTGATCTTTGATTCTCGCTATTTTCAAATATAAAATTGTCTTAGAGAGCGGCTATGTATTAAATGCATTAGCAATGCCCTGTGAAAAACGACAATGATTCCATTTAGGTGATAGCGTTGCCAACTAGAGGAGCAAATGTTTTTTAAATGCTCCAACTTGTGGGTTACCGTTATTTACAGTTCCGAATTGGAGGTGTAGTTATATAGAATTTTATTCGATAGCTTAACAAGAATCATTCAGTACATATATTTATCTTTTTATAATTTTACTTATTCGTCATAGACAATAACGTTTAGAGAAAGATATGTCGCAAACAATTCCATTTTCGGCACAAAGTCGGCAAGTCAACATTTTTAAGGCAGTCAGTCCCGTGTAATTTATTAAGCACATTGCGACAAGCGACCGCCGGCCTGTTGATTGAGACGGCCGCAAAAAAACCTCTTTATACAACCTTTGTTTTCTGTGTTCCGTGAGAAGAGTCCCTTGCTTTTGTGGCACGAGCTGTTTATTGTTACTTTAAAATGGAATAAAAACATAAAGGACACCCTCTTCTTTCCTGCCTCGTTTGATTAATGCCGAGTCATCGTCTTGGTGATACTCGTAGCATGCCGTGTAGCTGTTACTTTGTGTAGCATTAAAAATTCATTTAGGGCAGGCACGTAGCATATTGGTAATTATGTCGCTCATATTGAAGATGTCTACAGGTAACAGCTTAATATTGGGTGGGCTATTAGTCATCTGCCGAGGAAAATATATACGATAGATTTTGACGTTTGAGGCTGTAAACAATCATATTAACGCTTGTATTATATGCTCTCGTTATTTTTGTAAATTCTCAACCCTGTTTTTATTTCATTTCCCTTTGTGTTGTTTGGAATATGTTTTGTATATACCGATAAAACAGAAGTTCGTAATTTCACTGTTGCTATGTTCTATTAATTCAATGAGTATGTTGTTATATTCCTATATATAATAGAGACTATTATTCTTACGTTCTTGTTACGTCGTAAGTCCCGATATGGAATAGGGGTACTCCTTAATATTTTATAAAATTTGATAAAATTCAGGATAAGTACTTATATAATACATATGTAGATCATTTAATCGTCTCATCGGTTTTCTGTTTTTTAGCATTCTCATGCATTTTAGCGTTCGGCCCTTTCTCTCCTAACTGCAATGGCTTGGAGTCATGTTGCTACACTGCAAATTGTCGTCGTATATAAGTGTCTTTAAAGGCCATACATTAATTAAACTAATTAAATACACTAAACACAACAATTTCAGTGCATTGAATTGATAGTCGCAATTTATTGCTTTATAAAATCTTTTTAACAACTTCAATTAACATCAATAAATCGTTATTAATGATAGCCAATCATCTTTTACCATCGCCCGTCTTTTGAATAGTTAAATATCTTATTAATAAGTCTGTTTTGTCAAACCAATGTCATATTGGAAAAGCCGTATAAAGACGCAATTAAGGAAATGGAACTACGACGGTTAATACAATTAAGTTAGGTCTATCAATTAGGGACCTCTTCATCTGACATCAGTATCAATTACATGAAACATTTATCGGAAGATTATTGCTGAATTGATTTTGTAATTTTGCGACTATATTACATTTAGGTTTTCGAGTTTATTGGCTGGCCCGGCCCTGGAACAATTGATAGATATGTCTCGGAATGCCTTCACAATTATCTAGCTATATTAGAATGTGGATAAATTTTCACTAATTTAGATTTATAAGTTTTCTAATAAAGTCGAAGTAGTCGTATAATAAATGTTATTTAATATTTCAGTAACTCGGTGTTTTCTAAAATATTTCCATTTTATAAGTAGATTGGGTAATTGTGTCTCTATTACCAAACCAATTTAGAAACATTATTATAGATTGGAAATGATTTTTTTAGTTATTATTAGGTATTACAACATTGACTACGGGCAGCGAATTTGTTTCGAAGTTAATGTTTTTTGTACTCGTTTTTGTATTTTTGCTGGTGTAAGTCTATTTTCCATTTACCTGTCCGTTTGGAGAAATTCTTTTGGGAATAAGCACTGCCATAACATATATCTTTTATTGTAATATATTCTTTTATATTTGTGCACGCCAATGATGAAAAAAAAATAAGAACCACAGTAAAGACTATATTCCGAAGGAATGTCTTTTGAAGGCAATAATAACTAATTTCAGAGTAATAGGTCAATATTAATTTCAGACCAATAAGTCAAGTTATAGCGAAATAATTTCTGTTAGTTAGGTCAATAAATAATTTAACAAATTATTACAGTATAATGTCCTCTGATATCGTACTTTTTAAATCCTGAGAAATCGAGCTAATGGAAGTTGGCTAATGGCATTGACGGTATTGGTAGTGAAATTGCCATTTTCGATGTCTCGCACCTCATAAAGACAAGAAAAATATGGACCGACAAACACTGAAGCGTACATCGAGTAGCTAACTGCCGTAGGATCGATCGAGCGCTGGCCGTTAACTCGGCTAATTAGTGTTCTGAAACAATCCTGAAAAGTTCCCTAATAAAACTAGTCCCAACTAATAATTGCTTGTCTCAAGTGCCGTTTCCGATTTCCGCATGTTTGTGCTCCGCCCGTTTTCTGGGTTCTTTGCATTCGACGAATATTGTATATTTCTATGCATACTGACTTTGATCAAATTGGACACGTCTTACAATCAGGCCAGGTCTAAATTCCCTTAATAGACGAACAATTATAACGGCTACGATGGATGTACTCGTATGTGGAAGAGGCGAAAGAACACTGCCAGGACCTTACTTAGTGGAAATACTTAGTCTCTGTCTACCGCTGTGGAAAATAGGACTGATAATATGTATGTATATACATATACAGTCCCTACATACATAACTTATAAGCCACCGTATTAATATTCATTATATTTGAATTATCCTACTTTAAATCTTTTGTGGCTTGAAAATTGAATGTCCTTATAAGTCGTTAACTTGGTTGTGTTCATGTCTGTACCTTCTGTGTAAACCACAAATATTTCTTTTCTCATTACACTTATTTCAAATCAGTTTCGTTTTATTTGTTAAAATAACCAGAAAAATCAGTCACTGATGTCTATGAATTTTAGTATCTACTAACACTAAACGAGCGGCCGAAGTATGAATGAGTGCTTTTTGGCGCCTTTTTATTAGTTTCATTTAATTACACATGTTTATGACTATGGCCTTAGATAACCCTCTCAATAGGAGAGGCGACCCATATTCCAACAGTGGAATTATAATGGGTCGATTATTATTAATATTACACATGTTTACGACATGTAACTGTTATCTATATATTATTACATAGGTTATGTCATGCTATTAAACGGTAGTTTTAAAATATTTTCATACTAATCGCAGAAGTTATATGTTAAAATGTACAATATTTCAGATACCAACATTGACTTCAATTTGCATAAAGACTACACAGGAAGTTTTAACGGAAAGGCAAAATAATTAAAATAAAAACTTTTGGGTTACAAAATGCGAATTCGCCTGTGGGTTAGTATTTACGGGATTGTAGGTGTAGATTCATGGTTAGGTCGAGAATAAACGAATTAGCATAGCGATTTGGAGAACAACGATATCTAACAGTTTTACATGAAATGCTGTAATTGAGGTGAAAATGCGATGCAATATTATTTCATTCGGGAGCTAATTAGTATAAAATTGACTGAGTACCGTTTGCTTAGTTCGCCAATTAGTTTTCTGAAATAATAATAAAAAGTTCTGGTACGCTTAGTTAACAATGGTTCGTCTCGAGAGCTCTCGATTTCTGTAGGTTGGTAATGTTTTCCTTCATACTTTAAAATATGTATTTAATTTCTGTACCGTATGACAATACTTAAATTAAATGTATTCACATATACTTACATACGTAATATCACGCTAGCAATCCTGGAAGAAGTAGGCAGAGGCAGATTTATATCACCATAATAACTTCTGGTACATAACAGTGTATATACCTAATACTATTTCAATGCGTACATATACGCATAAAATATATGAATAATTATGAAGCCTCTAACATTGACTCGCGGCTGTTTCCCCAAAAACAAAGCAAACTCCACAAGAGCGGATGTATTAAAGCAATTTGCAATCATACCGTATTCTCTTTTGTTATATCCGCCGACGTCGGTACATAATGATCAAATCTTTGAATGAAACATTAATGTAAGTAATTTCCTTTTATATATACACGTACATTACGCGCACCGAGCCGTAACATGAAATTTCCGAGAAACATTTCTCGTAATTTTTATTACATTTTGATCAATCTTATTGTAGAATAATGTTATTATTCATACAATATTACCAGCTTTTCATGGGCTTAGTTTTACATGTTTACAGTGATATGAACGCTCGTAAATCTAGGAATTTCTGGAAGGGGGAGTAAGACGTCGTTTATAATTGTTGTTCGAGTCATCACCGGTATGTGGTCATTCTTCTGGGGCCCGTTACGGTGGGACGTTATGGGACGGTGGTACTTCTATATGCATATACATAATATGTTAACTGTAAAACAATTTTTATTAAAATAATAATTTGTGTTTCGGTCTGAAAAATGTGATTATCGGGTGGCACTGGTATGCTACAGGCGGCGGTGTCAGTATCCAGAAATTACAGTGCTTCTGTGACCAACTTAAAAAAGAATGAATTTTAAATAAAATTCAGTCGGGTCGTACTTATTACAATTAAGTGGTCATTCATTAATTAAGTGGTAATTCAATCATTAACGGTCCTTTTAGAATTTCCTCCAACTCCGAGGGTTCCGAATCTGGATCTTGACGCTCACCACTTTATCTATAAACATCTAATGTGAGCTTTAAATATTAAATATAACTTATGGTAACGAAAAAGAAAAACGTAGTGAGTTACTTCGAGCACTTTATATTTCTACATAATATTCCCTAAATCGTATAAAATTTACCAAGCCGCACTTGGCTAGCGTGGCAGGCTAGGTCCTTAACCCTTCTCATTCTGAGAGAAGACCCGTATCCAATAGTAAAATGATAAAAGGGTTAATGATGATGAACGAGCCTTTTCGTGAAATCAATTAACATCGACTAAGGTTATTCATTCAACAGTGCTAAATTAAGTAACTGACACAAATAGTCCTATTTCACTGACTGATTGTTTCCTGACGCTGACGCTATTGCAGTGACGTTAACAGTTCTATTTCTAGTCTGCTGTAGCCACCGGTCACTTATGTTCGTTACTTGGTCGTTTGCTATTTTTTATGATTTAAGAATTGTTTTAGATAGAACATCATCATCATCGTCAGTCTATCTCAGTCCACTTCTGGACATAGACCTTCCCAAAGGGAGGTTTATGCCCGCTGGGCATGCGGGTTGGAGATCGCAGGGTATAGCTTTTCGCACCGCCGGCGCTGCTGCCCGTCGGCAGCCAGTAAATACCCTGGCCGTGCTTATTTAGATAGATTAAACAGGCCAAATTTATAATATATCATATCAATTCAGGAGACCTGGCATTGAACTTTCGATTGGTGGTAATATTGATGAGGAATATATTATTACAGTTTTGCTAGAATTTAATATAACTGTCCAGGCCGAGGAAAGTTAAACGTGAGAGACAAATCTTGTTTGAATAATATATTTTTGGTTTTAGTTATTTGTACAAGACGTCCTGTGTAGGATAAGTTATTAAATTACAAATTATAGTGTAGTTTGTGAAGGATTTGCTAACTCATTCGGCAGGATGACTTTCGGGCTGGGTTACCATGTATATAGAATTTCCTGAGTAGGCAGATTTTGTTGAACATTCGAGAACAATTCTCGGACTGCGTGTTAGTGATGACTTTGCATATTTGACGTCTATAGAAATGAGTATTCTTTTGTTTTGCTATATGTAAGTTTGGCGTTTTTTAGTCATTTTATTATCTAAGCTGTACTATATTAGCAGAAACTAGACTCCTGTCGTTATATCGTCACGCCAGATTCTTAAAAGGTATGCGGAGAAGTATGTGCGCATAGAATATCGAATATTTCTGTTATTACAGACCTAGCGTGCTTTTTCTGTTTATTATTCCTTAAGCGAAAACACCGGTTTCGCAGGCATATAAAATTCCCGTGAGCCAGCATCTATCCTATTTGATAGGCTTCAGAGTGTTGGTTTTCCTTGATGTAGAAAATAGGAAAACCGTACTAAATACGTTTTAATGCAACAACGGCCGTGACAGGCATCGGAAACTTTACGCTAATTGCTTCGAGTAGATAAACCGGCAGCGGACATCGATCGCTCGTAAACTTTTAACGACTCCCGAATAACTACCCATTAGGTCGCTTTTAATTCGATCAATACTGTTTCACAAAGAATAACTGCCTTTTTATTAACTGATACGTGTTTCGTTTCTTTTTTATACAACGTTTAAGTGTTGCACGTTTACATTTCGTGGTGATTGAAGAAAAATTTTATTTAATTGAACAAGTGCAAGTCTTATTTAATAAATAGTGTGGTTAATAATAACAGTAATAGTAATAGGAAGCAATATACGATGCCCGTACAAATTTATTGTTATCGAATGGATGTCTGTGTGAAAAGGTAAATATTGTAGGTCTGGATTTCTTAATAGTGTAGTAAGTAGTAGTATTGCTCTTCCTACCTTTTAAGGGGCTACAGGCGTGATTTTACTTTACAGTAATATATATAACATTAACGTAACTGGTGAAACATGGCAGTGTACTACACTTCACTGCCTACGCTTTCGAGGATTACAGGCGTGATGTTACGTTTTTTTTATATAACATGTCATCGGATGTGACGTAATCGGTCTGTTTATTGGCATTTGCTTTTAATAGCACGTAGGCAATTTGCTTCCGGAGTTATCTTACGAAAGTCTTCACAGTACTTAATCTATGACAGGCCATAAAATTTCTTGTTTACATATGGATTGGTGTAAATAACATTATCTTTCAAGATGTTATGATGTTTAAGTAGGCTAGGTAAGATTCACTTCCCCTACGAAAGAGGCTGGAATATACTCGGACGTTCTGGAAATTTCTGGAATATCTATTAGTTCGATACTGGGCCACGTCCTCACGTCGGATATACTCGTAAATATGTGACTGAGTCGTAATAGGAGACAGTCCGACGAACACATAGAATGAATGAAGATCAAGTGTTATACTAACAGTCGATACTAAAGGTCTTTAAAGTACTGAAATATTTTTGTTATGTGTACCGTCTAGTAAATGTACCACCGTCCGTCACTAGCTTTTTATTCAAATTGCCTTACAATTTCATACTTAATAATATTTCTACAATCTGAGACAAATTATTTTGTTGGCCACCTGATTTTAATAGAATCATGATATTAATAGAATCTTGATTAAATAGGATTTACGTTCATAACACATGTAACATCACACCTATAATGCCCGAAGCGATAGATAGAGTAATGTCGTGCACTCCCATGTTTCGGCAGTAACGTCATACATTCTATGATGGATTAGGTGGCTGGCCTATTGCCATACACCGGGCACGGATTCAGTCTCTGAGCTTATAGTAGCGAATTCAAGTTAGAAAGACCGAATAGGACCCAATTAGGGAATCAAACTTAGAACCGTAAGATCAGCAGTTGCGTTTTTAACTACTCGATTACCGAATTAATTTATTTGCATTACTAATTTAATTCTTTTTTTTATTGATTATATTTCAATTATATATACATTTATATACGTTTTCTGTATTTATTTGTATTGAAAGTACAATTAATAGCACCCATTTTCTTTCCTTAAGCTCTATTTCGACTTTATTTTCATGAACTATTCAATATAATGCATAGACTATCCTCGATACTCTGTTTCATATTTATGTGTACGAAAATATGTCTGTCTGTAAATAACTTCCCTTCGGGACGCTTCCGTGAATTTTACGGTTGTCACGTAATCCGGATTTATAAGGATAATCCGACGTATCGATTTTTAAGAATGTTCGACGACGGAACGAAACATTTATAGAGGAAAACTACGTAGATACTGCGGCGAGGTACAAATGTAACGGATGGAGCTTAAAAGCATTTCTGTGTAATAAATTCAAGGAAATGTTCACTTTTTTAAATTGTGTTACAGGATTTTTTTTATTTCTGTACAAGGAGAATAATGTGTTTAATATTTAAGCCATTTAAATGAGAGAAAGATGGATGGTTCGGTCAAGCAGGTGTAATCCTCATCATCATAATTATCATCATCGTTTAGTTTGTTATTCTGTTAGACACTGGTCTAGTTTTATAAACTGAAAGTTTAAGGTCATAGCCAATTACGTTGGATAAGAATGACTATACTTAAATGAAAACATTCTGGAGAACTCTAACGAGTCTTGATTTCTGAACGATATTTTCTTTGACTGTTATAAAAGGTAATGTAACAAATATTATAAATTCAAGCATGCATATACATCATTACAGTCACAGTTAGTTGCTTGGATTTGAACTCCGGACCGCGGGAATTGGTATCTACAATCCAAATTAATATACTATCACTGCGTTTTAATAACCATTTTGACCTATATTTGTATTCTTTCCATTTCTCTGTTCATATTAAATCTTACGTCATATTTTATATAAAAACATTCTGTTAGGAATAAACAAATACTTTATCATTGCCAAGAGTTATTTAAAAGTCCACTCGACATACTAAGTGAGCTTTCAACACAGATAATAAACACAGGAACGATGTCATTTGCGTTCTTTTTAATGGTTTGTTAGCTCCTAGATTACAGTTGGCTCTCTGGACAAAGAGAACTTGCCTTGAATTTATAATTTTGTCGCAGTAGATAAGATGATTTATTAGTCATCATTTCTTTTAAATAAAAGGTTTAAATGTTAATTCTTATTATAATGTGTAAAGGCTGTGCCATAGAAAATTGTTGTATTTAAACAGTTCTCAACAATTATCAAAGGTTGATTTTTAAGATACAAGAACTTAATTTAAAAAAATCGTCTCTGCAGACGTTGCGCGACCATCTACACGGAGAGATTTCTTTTATGTTGTTCCTATAAAATATAATTTTGATAGCATGTTACAAATATTTAATTAATACGAGGAGAAAAATTGCTTCACATACTTGGAATCACGATGCCGATTTTCACTATTGCTGGTATCAACAACTTGGAAAGCTCTGAAGTACCTACGCTGTGCGACAAGGCTGACGATTGAAATTATTTGCGGACTGCTCAATAATAACCGATCCATGTCATATCGAGGATGTATTGGCAACAGTTGTGTCTTTCTATTTTGAATTTTATTTAAATTTTACGCAATTCACCATTAATTTAGTACGAACCTGTGATTACCCGCGAACTGATAAACAAAAATATCATCAATTGTGTAATCGTAGTGCAAAAAGTATATATATTTGAATCGTATATACATCATCACATTACAGAAAAAAATATTAGAAAGTCGTTTTGTACCATCCATTGCAATTTAATCAAACGAGTAAGTCGAACGTCTTGCACGGCGCTTACGACCTTTTCGCGCTACTCCTCACGTGATCTTATTGCGTATCCTATTGCGATCTTACGCGAACTTATTGCGTGATGTAATAAAAACTTTTAATTATAAATTAACTGAACAATATTACGCGGATAGTAATTGCAAGATTTATGTTGTAAATATTGCTAGAGTAATATATACATATATGTACCTACATATATTTTAAATTTTAATCAATTTAATTTATTTGAATCCTAATCTAATTGAAGTTATTGGTGGCATATCTGGTGTAGTAAAAGTCGTACAACATATCAATGTACAAGGTATTGTCGAGTTATAGAACATAAAAAGATCATATAGTTTTTAATGTTCGTATGCATTTTTTTAATAATTCGCGAAAAAATATAACTAAGACGCATTTAAAAAATGCATTTTGAAAAGTAATACGTATATTGTTATGTGCATTTTAAGCTTTAGAAGACTTTCACGACGGGTAATACCGTTGTGATTTGAAAATTGGAGATTTGGAGACTGTGTAGGAGCCTGATTTTCGTGAGTCATTTCAGTTCGACTTTTTATTTTTCTCTTTTATACTCAGTAAAATCTGGCTGCACAAAGACCGTTTTGTATCAATCACGAAAACAAATTCCCCCTTGCTAGATTGTTTTCTATTGTGCCGTTTGATAATTGTTTTGCATTTAATGGAATGAATAATCTGTTTCGAATAATAGTCAGCGAATTCCAACAATACGTTTTGCAAATTGACAAGCCGGTTTGTTGTACACGATTACTTCATTAATTTCGGTACCATTAGTGCTGTTGAAATGTGTTCGATGTATACTATGGAATAATCTAGAACGGTCAAATTAGAAAACTGTTTATCTAGCTCTCCACTTCGATATTATTTTAATGAGTGAACGGATTTATGTTCGGCTTTCGTAGAAGTACAGAATTGTGTTCAGAATATAATAACCGTCAAAACATTGCTGATTGTTATATAAAGTGTATTAATTAGTTGCTGTAATTTAGACGAGCTACAAATAGTATCAAGTTGTTTACTTTGTTGACGTACGCGGGCGAAGTATTACTCGTTTGCCGACACATGTTTCAGCCTCGCGCGAAGTTTTAGGGAAGTTAGTGAACTTTGTCGGTATATTAGCGTTTGTTAAATAATATCACTGGTTTTATATTATACTACATTTAAAACATAGCTTCTTTATTATCCGGAAGGATAGGTAGCGGAGTGTAGTGGATTCCCACGATTCACCAGTTTTGCATCCCACTGTGGAATAGCGGGTGAGCTCACTGCCATGGATTGGGTAGAAATCCAAACTTCGTTCTATTACTGGGGATTTTAATTTAGGAAAATCCTATAATACTTTTCCTGATCCGGCAATCGAACCCTATACCTCTCGATTAACAGTCACGCTTAACAGTGTTATCCAAAGAATGCAAATATTCAATACATCCTTACTGTTACGGTTACGGTTAGCTGTCAGCTTCATGCTGCAGTCAACCTCCAAATGATATGTCGTGTTCTACTAGTGCACTTAAACGCATCCTCTATCTCATAGACTTGATTTAGTGCATTTCACGACCACTCACTTCTTTTAATTAATTTTGTTACAAGTACATCGACTCATTTTTTTTTTGAAGATGTACTAAAATCCACACTATTTAGTTTTTCAAGAAAATTTTTGAAACATTCCCTCATGGTTTATAATTACTTATTGTCAAAACTGTTGTGTATATGTTTGTGTCGGTATTTCTAAAAACAACGAGAAAACACCAAGAAG
>DWFT01000407.1:0-12096 GCA_018246795.1 Microceris patrobas patrobas
TATTTAATATATATCAGGGAGTTTTTTATTTTTTGCTAGTTACTACTCGGGCACTTTGCGCACCAATGAGAAAAAAAAATGTGATTCTACATATGCGCGCGTCTAAAAATAATAACGTAAAAAAAATTCTAAGTATGTGTTGGACAGCATTTTACGAACTACAGATAATTTTGTTATGTATTTGTTACAAATTATGTTACAAATTAACCATTATACATTTTACACTTGAGTGTACAGTAGAGAATCCTAAATCCTTAACAAATCATCAACTTTCACTGCTTCCTAGTGCGTGTTACGCTCGAGCCGTTGACGTAAAACCTACAATTCATTGGAGTATTAGCGCTAAGAAGCCTATAATTTCAGGCGTGCACGTAGCACGGTGAAAAACGCCCTGAAGCCACCACGCCCGGGCCACGTGGTGGCATGACGTAAAGAGCAGTCGACATTTTAGAAATTAGCCCGCGGACACCAGCCGGTGTCTGCGTGTTAGGGTGTTTATAGTGTGCTACAGATTATATTCTAAACATCTATTAGATGTAAGTATTAGACTTTTTCAATCCAAAAAATTATCTTTCATTCGAGTAGAATCTCGTAACTCTTGTTCTATACTAGTCCTATATGCAAACACTGCCAAATAAAAAATCCAGGAAACATTCAACTGAATAAACAAGTAATAAATTCAGTAACGTTAGTAGACAGAGGAGTCGCTTAGCTAATGGGCATAGTTGATGTCATAGAGTAGCCACTAGTCCGTAATACCATTTATTAAAATATTCACTATTAATTACTTGAGCCGACTAATATGCTAAGTTCACAAACAAGAATACACAATACTTTTTATTTAATATGACACTTACTTATAATCCAATAGTTACAAAGCAAAATACTGATAATCAAATTGGATTGACATATTATCTGGCCGTTAATCAATATTGGCCTGGCCTGATAGGTTAATGGTTAGTAAACCTTGACTATGGCGTCCACGATTCTATACCCACCAAGCACAAATGTTTGTATGACAAGCATGTGTTCTGTATGTTTGTGCAAATGTCTATACATATTAAGAAATTGAATTCGCTTTAGTTATCCCAAGATTAACGACCGTAGACCTGTCCGTGATTTATACTATGTTACAGTTCCCGAGAACTTCAATTCTGAAACCCTTGCTCATTACTCAATAACACATCTGATATCGAAATAAGGAAATTTGTTTAACAATTCAGAAAGGAAATTTTATTAGCCACGACAAGACAAATCTGGCGAATTAATATAATTACGTTTTATGCCTACATGCCATTTCTGAATTCTAATCGTTCTGTGGGATGTAGCGTTGGGCATGAATCACACGATGAAAGAGCGTAGGCGTTCCGACCACTTCCTGGCGCACCCACGGGATGAGAACAAGGACCTGGAACCTATAATAGCTCCGGACAGACAGAAGTTCGCAGCTGTAATTGTTATTGCAGGAGTGCTGACATGATGGATGGCATGCATACGTGGAGCATTAAATTCCACCTTTAGCTTTTGCCATTAGACTCGGAACACAGGCCAAGATTCAAACGATTGCATCGACTTTACTGTAATAAGACCAGTTTAAAAGCTTCTTTAAATTTTGAACATAAATGAATGCAATGGAAAATTTATTTACAAATTTATTTTGAACCAGTTACGCTATGTAACTGGTTCAAAATATTTTTTTTAACAGCTAACTTTCGATTCAAACATTTTATGTAAAAGCGATATATCTTTTTAAGTTCACCATCATCAATCCTTTCACCTTTACGCTATATTGGATACGGGTCTCTAAACAGACTTCGAAGGCTAAAGACTGTCATGGAGGACATAGGAATTTATCATAATCATAAATAGTTGCGTTTTGGCATAAGACTTTAGCATCCTGATATTTAATATACAACTATAAAAACTGCAGAGGAAATTCTCGGAACAGCAGCCGAGCCAACATTATTTCAGTAGTTATAACAATAACCGCCCACGGTCTCAGATACGCCATTATTTTATGCACATCATCACCGCGATAGGTGCGTTATATAAATCATAAGATTAAATCTAAGCGATGATAAAATTGTGCGCGATATATTATCGCACCATATGGTATATTTATAACGGAGATATCTCGAAATAAGCGCTGTAAAATATTAGAATGAAATAGATAATTCTATCAGTTTCTAGAATATTGTGGATTGTTTATGGGACGAAGTTATTGTGAAAATAATATCCTTAAAATACAGAACGTGTGTTGGTTTTTAACAAATATTGCTTCGTGTCAGGGGTGGAAATACTAAAGCTGACTACATGTCGTAATTCCATGGTGCCGTAAGAGATGACTAAGCCCGGGACTGATCGCAATTTGGCGTAGCCCGTCTGGGGATGGCTAAATGACCTGGCTGCCGGGAAGCAGTACTCTGCGATGCCAAAGTAGTGTGGAGTTTATGAGCAAAATTCCCTCAGGGCAGGTCTATGTTCGGCAGTAGACTAAAACAGGCTGACGATGATTAATACTATATTACTCTAGAGATTTTCAAAAAGCAAATTTATATTATTAATACACAATTATTTAAAAGTCATGTGTAGAAGATATAACACTAGTGCATTGAATAAATAAATTTTCAATAAATCAAAGTCTACCATCATTTAATTTCCAGTTTCAAACCTTGAATCGGTGGAATCATCGGAGTTTCCACTGTGGATTATCATTTGAATTCTCAGAAGACTTTCATAAGTTTCACTCAGAATACATTCACTTAGCTGAAGATTAGCATCGAGGGCATTTTGAATGGGAACTTTGTGAGATAGGGTCAGTTTCCTCGGGTAAGGTGCGGGGCAGCGGGCAGTGATGGTGCGCTAGCGATAGGGATAATAAACTGAGAATAGAGCACAATATTTGCACTTTTTATGTATGAAGAGAATGATGAACGTAGAATAAGCACGTCAGGTCTGTAGGATTGAGATATTCGGCAATCGGAGCTCTCTGGCTACCCCTTTAAAAATGTCGTTACGATATATTAACAATAATATTATAATAAATTTATTATAGTAATAATAATTGCCCTCTAATTTTTTCTCGGAAATAATATACTTCATGGGCTACATAGGAAGACAGTCATGGGTATTACGTAAGGACGTTTCGGGCGTCATTTATTAAGCCGTACAGAATGAGATAAGCATTACCTGCCAGTCTTTCCTTACACGATCATTTTTAAACACATTATTCAATTTTTCACTTCATACAGCCCAAACTTAATATCGCTTACCGCTTGTGCACTGCGTGCTGCCCGACCGCGAACAGCAAACAGGTAAGAATAGAAAAAGTATGGTATGATAAAATGCTACACACTTATGCATTTCCCCGGCAAAATATGTAAACGGAGCTTAAAAATTCCTCATTTAATAAGAGATAAGATACAATTAATAAATAATCAACTCAATTTAACTTTTTTTATATTTAATCCGGCAAACACGCAGACGGGCCACCGGGTGTTAAGTGGTCACCATCGCCTATGGACATTTGCAACATCCGAGCAGTGGGCAATTGGTTGCCGGCTTTGAAGAAAAGCTTTAATTTCGATTCCTACAAAAGTATAAAATCCATTACAGGATAACGGAAAGAAATGAAACCTATCAAAAATTATCAAACCTAAATGAATAGGAACTCTTCGTATAAAAGAAATCCAAACAAAAACTAAGAATAATGAGCCACGCAAAGCGCAGCCATAAGCATATTACGCGCGTACGCGAATCCTTTTACTTTGTAGCATATTTTAAACATATATGAATACAGTTTCTAAAATAATCCGGAAGTCCCAACACGAGTGGAAGCCAACGATGCATTAACAATAACCACGTACTCGCCCACCATCGCAGTACTGACGAAAGCACTCATTTGCAATCATTTGCATGAGGAAGCAGATAAAACATTGTGCTCGCATAGGCACCACACAACCGGGGTGGCCGCGATACGTCGTCAACGTAACGATAACATAGATTATATAGATATGCTATCACATGAGACTCCAGCAATGCCGACGCTAAAACTAGATAACAATGAATTACTGGCGGGCAACGAGATATAGGGAAATATGAATATCGAATATTGCATACAGGCAGCAGTTACACGTGAAACTGGGATATACATTCGAGAATTCATATCGAACACTGCAATATCGATAGGGACAATAAATCGTACAGATTACACATTAAAATCGGTAGCAACGACAGTGTCGACATCGTTCAGTGATTTATGGTTTCTTTTTATCGGCGAACACTCGGCCGCCATACGCGACCGGGGTTGCGGCTGAAACAATAGAGACACGAGTGCCGGACAATTGGAGCGAGGTACCGTTGCCGCGGAAACGTTCGCGACGCGCGGGAAAAAATCGAGACCGGCGACAGGTCAACGAGAAACAAACGAGATGCGAACCCTTTTAAATGGCTGGCAACCGCTGCTGACATCGGTGAAAGGTTTACAAAAACACGAGTAGAATCGATTTATTGTTGCGAATGAAACATGTCTCGTAAATCCGTCGACACTACTCGTATTCACGGTTTCCTCGCTTTATACCATTATGTATATTGCATTAATTCGTCATTCATTACGAATGCGATCATACTGACATCACTATCGGAAATAAACATGAATGAACTGGTGACCATCTTCGTATGTAATGGTTGGTTACTAATTATTATTAACTAACTCCAATTCACGATATTTTATGTCAGCGATAAAATTAACTATTTAACGTTTTTGAAACGCTTCATTCTTCCTTAACATCCACAATATTGTAATCGTGTACAAGATTGTTTTTAGACCGATTACGAACATATTAAATACTATGGAAATAAAGAAAATTATAGCCACTTTCACTTCTACGTGGTTGTAAAGATATTGTTTATTGACGGGATCCAATAGGCCTCATTCATCCGGCCCGCAGGGCAGCGTCCTCGCAACGTTCACGTATTTATATAGACACGATCATTGATTTAGTGGAGAAGGCGCTTGTGCAATATATCATAATACAAGTATAAGTGTAACGATATTCAAGAGATTGTGATCGTGATCGACTGTTAAATCAATACAACGAAGGGATCGTGCACAAAGTGGGCGTTTAACCTCTGACCGAGGGCGTGCGGAGCGGGCGCATACGGCGCGTCAAGCCATCCATCATGGCCACTATCTGTGGCAAATTAACCCAACATAGACGCCACCGATGCTAACCGACCAGTTTTCTAGACACGCCTCTCTTGGAACCTGACAAATGTTATAAGCTCAACGGGTTTGGCTAACTACGAGTCGAGCTACCCGAATGCGACGTTTACAAATCGCCCGGCGCAGAGAACGTCACGGATTCCAATTTACTTTCTTCCGTGAGTTGGGTGATCGCTGACCTCGTCGATAGGAATCATGAGGCCGATCTCATGGGAATCATCGTTTGCGCTTCGATTGTCCGAGACGTACGGGTCCGATCGGACGTGTCACGGGGGATGGTGTGGTTTCATTATTGCATCAGCGGTAAAAGTTGCTCCGTGCTAATGGGCAACGAGGCGAAATAATATTGACACGGTAAGCGAGAGGCGCGGGTGATTTCAGGCACTTAACGTCGTTCACGATGACGCGTGATTGCACCGATATACAACTGGTTTATCACCATCGGCATAATACGATCAATTTGAAACGTAAACAATTATATAATTTAAACAAATAAATACTCCTAATCTCGATCTTTTAATTGCTATATGGCTATTAAAATGCATTGTTCTAGATTCGACTTATTATACATTTTAGCGTTACTCAATTATTGTCGGTCAATAAAGCGATGATTGGCATGCTCTTAAACGTTATATAAACAAACTACTGTGGATACAAATCTTTAGAGATGATTACGCAACACGTCTCATAACTGTAAACGAACTGTTAATACGAGTCAATAAAGACGTGGTAGTATTCAGCACATATTGTATACTCATCTCATTTTAAGCTCTAATTTAAGTAACTGTCGTAAATTAAAAGATACATTGGACAATATATTTCATGTCTTAAATGCTATAGGTATATGTTATTGAACACAGTTGATAATAAGGTGGTAACAATTTGATAGCTCAATTGTTTTTCTATTGAATTTAATACTTTTATCAGAAAAAAAAAATTAGCAATTAATTAAAATTAATTTAAAATTAATAAGTTGAAGTGGCAATGGGCAGGCCACATCGCTCGAGTGACCGAAAACCGATGGGAAAGAAAAGTCATCGAGTGGCGACCACGTCTCGGTAAAAGGAGCGTAGGTCGCGCTCCTACCAGATGGTCTGACGACCTGATGAAGACAGCGGGAAGCTGCTGGAATCGTAAGGCCCTGGACCGGAAGGAGTGGCGCCGATTAGGGGAGGCCTATGTCCAGCAGTGGACATCTAGAGGTTGACGATGATGATGATGGTGATGAAGATCACAACTCAAATTCTTATTAATACATTTTTGGCTTACCTAAATAATATGAATAATGACCAAAGTAAAGTACTGAAAAAATGAGTTCTCCGGGTATACCCGGACACAATATGGCACAATTGGAAGCAACAATCGAATATTAGATATTTATGTATAGGTACTTGGTGGCAGCCCACCAAATCATAACACGCAAATAACACCATATGCGGCGTACATCCGCGCCTAACAATCCGACTAATGCTCGCAGACATTCGCAATAAAAACTTCATAATATCACAATGCGATACCCTAAAACCGCACTCCAATCATATTACTCTATATGAATCTTCGCATTCAACAAAATGTAATGTGTCATATTCCATTAGCAATAAGGGTCACAATATGGCAATGATTATTGTGAAGGGCGACACAATGTGTTTTTTTTATTTATTGTCGAGCTCAATTCTCGGTTTCGCACAGTTCCCGCCAGCATGTGTTGTAAAGGGTTAACTACGGGTTAAAACACTTTTGTTTTCTTTATGGCTCTCAAAACAAAGGGTCAAAGGGCAACAAGTTCGCGCCCGCCGCCCGCCGCCCGCTGAGCTTCATATTTATTGCGAAAAGAGGATTTAAGTGAAAAAATATTTGACGTCTCAATTCTTCTCTATTTTTACATGGCTTTTATTTGCGCTGTATGTTTGTCACAGTTGTTTATATTTTTCATATTGCAACAGTGCACTGATAAAGTAAAATATGCATGAATAATGTACATATATTTGTCATAAAATTATATACTGTAACTTGACAATCAAAGAAACTTATAATTATTCTCCATAAAACTCATTAATGTTCCGTGAAATGGCTCGAATTAGCTATGGAAATTTAAACCACACAACCCGGATGATTGTAAATGTAACATTCATTTAAATCGAATATAGTATAATAGAAAATCAACTGCACATTAGTTATTTCAATGGCGGCCCTTATTTCCCCACGCGTTAAACACGATGGGAGATCGTTTTAAAATTATCACATTACGTAAAAATAAACTCTATCGCCCTGTATTTTGGGTTAAAATCCTGTGTCGATTTTGTAATTGGCAGATTAAGTTTAGTTTAACAAGTGGCACTTTACTACAATTGAATTTTTAGAGGGAGTTCTTGATACCCTCTCGAATTTTTTTAACAAATGTCGCTGTGAATTATTTATCTGTGTTCAAAAAATAGCGGTTGATATGGCGCGAGGGGATTTGACCATGTTGGGACTTTTAAAAGATGCGTTCGTAAATTAAATGTAATTGTTCGCTCGTTAAGAGCGTTCTGAAATACAAATATACAATACAAACAATGTGTCTAAAAATATATATACATTTCACAAGACTTCAAGTAAAAATCAAATGAACCAATCTAAAAAAAATGATTCCACTACGATTCTTTAAAAACTGTCCTATCATCCTGAATATATCACTTTATCAATGTAAAAGTTTAAATAATTCTACATTTTAAACTCGAAACAACGAACTGCTTTTGAATGGAATATTAATAATTCAGGTTGCTCTTCTACAAGAACGGAATTTTAACCGCATCATCATATTCTGTATGAAGTAACTTTGTTTCACTGTAGCTATGTACATAATAATTTTAACCTCAGCTTGGTTATACGTAGATCCTTCCAATAATAGGATGCAAAGTAAAACCTTGCCACACGATATCGCGATTTGTTAACTATTGAGTACATATTTATAAACAAATTACCTAAACACAATAAAGGAATGGTTTAAAATAATAGGTAATTTATAATACGCGTACAATTTATGCATAATTATTTAATAATCCAAGATTCAAATTATTCAAGAATCAAGGCAGAAAATCCCAATAGAGACCTATGTACATATGTCCAACCGTGCATTGAGACCGGTTGAAGATGATGACATTCATATAAGAACGTGGAATGTAATAGGACGGGCTCCATATTTAAAAATTTAGAATGAAAAACGAATAGACCTGGTAAATAGTGGAACGTACAACTAAGGAAGAAATGTTGGGAAATATTTTTACTTCCAGCTACAATGTCGCCACAATCAGTAGAAATTCAATAGGGAAGGAAATTCGCAGCAAAGTACGGAATTAATTTGCTACTATTCAGCGCTCTGCATGAAATAGCCTTACACTTTTCACTAAAAACTAAGTATGTCTTCTTGTATGAATCATAAACCTTAGCGCATTTAAAATATGCTGATTACAGTATCGTCGATTTAAAAGTGTCAATAGTAATGTAAAATAATGGAGTAATGTCTAGAGCTGGTTATAGAGCTAATCACACCACTAAGCACTAATTTCCAATATCCAAACTAACGTTACGCTTAGGTTGAACGTTGCTATTACGCTGTAAAACAACTAACTCATCAAAATATTTTCAAAATATAATAAGGGGAAACCTGTAACGCAATGTACCTACTCTATGCCGTTCAACAAACGAATACAAACGTTTAACAACAAATTTGGTTTAAAACAAAATATTTTATTTTATGCAAGGCTAATGACACGTTCATCTAAAATAAAATCTAATAACTGCAACGTGTCCATGGTTCGAACACTGAAACGTAACTACTTTTAATGTTAACGTAATATCCGTAGTCCTTGCATAGATCTGTTCCTAAGTGATGAGAAAATTTGCTGATTTGCGGAATACTTTATAAGTATTTGTTTTACAATATCTATAATATGGATAATTCGAGATCGAAACATATATCTGAACATAATAATTTTCCCGATGACTTTTGTCTGAATTGAACAGTGGTGAACAGATAGGATAAAACATTAATGGTTCCAACATAGTCTTTAAAGGCACATAATAATTCTGAGTTATGTGTCTATTTCCGTCGTACTTATATAAAACTGGAACCTAATGTCTGCGGTTTTCACCAAATATTTAAAATAAGGCCAATATGTTCCATTACCGTACAAATGACATAAAAAAACAATCTACTGACCTATTGAAAGAAGATCCGTATTTTTTTGCTGTAGTCCAAAACAGGGCGGTCGATGCCAAGCATTGTTCTCATGTAACGCGTATGTTTATGTGACGACGAGCTGAAAAAATGTGGTGCAGTCATCGTGACATAAGGTGTGAATGTTCACCAATTTACTGACCATTGACAAAACATGGATAAAAGATGCACCCCTGGCATAACCATTTGTGCCCACTTGACCCCAGCTCACGCATAAATTATGCAAAATCATCTGCCAATATCCAATGGGAATGAATATGGAAAGGGGATGAGTTTTTGCTGCATATTAATCATATTTCATGGATCTGTGGTTTATTCTACGAACAGAATAAAAGAATTCTCTATTGTCATCCGCAGGTGGCTGTGGTTCGTGTCACGTAGAACTTAAAAGCTGTATAAACAATAACAGTATTTAATTAAGGAAATATTATAAATGACATACATTAACAAAAGCAAAGTGAGGACGATGAACTTTAGTGACATATATTACAATATTTGTCTATCTTTATATCGTTTATATCTTTATAGACTCAATATTATCTTAATAGTGACATATTTCTGAATGTTTTTCTATCTTTGTCGTATATCTTTATAGACTCAACATATTATATTTTGAGCTTAAACGTGAATATATATATATATATTAATCTCCTCAAATGCTATTTAACTTTCATTATGCTTTAAAAAATGAACGAAAGAGATTTTAGGGATAAGCGAAATAAATTGAAACGGTCCCTCACTAAAGTCCTATATCTCGAATTAGAATCTCGTTTTTCCGCAAAAAATAACAGTGTGTTTTTAAAAGAACGGCTCTAGAGAATCATCTCATCTGAATGTGTCGACGAACATCGGGTAAAGATATGAATGGGAGCCGTCGGGGCTCGTAATCTTGTTACAATGGCGTTAGATCCGATGTTAGAATTTGTGTACTTAATGTATTTGTGTTTTCGGTTAGATGTTATCTGAACGCAGGTGGACAGTTTTGCATACGAGTTCATATGTCGGGTACAACGTATGCAAAATTGTAATATTGGGATCTAACTGCATATATTTAAGTTTTATTAGAAAAGGTTAAATGTAATACCGTTGTAATACCGTTTTTAATTTATTGATAAATTGTTATATATCTCACGGCAGTAACTGTGATTATAGTCTTTAAATTGGTCGGTTAATGTAAAATATTTATCTGATTGTTGGCTAGTATTTAAGTTAAACTTTAACCGGTAAAGCTTAACTCTAGGAGAAGCTACAGCTAGCTTAAAATTTAACGGCGAATTAAACAAACATTTTTTTGTAACAAAACCGTTGTTTATTATAACAATTAGTCTTGCTATTATTCCCTAAAACATATCAGTGCATTAGCGAGTAACGGTATCTATTTAAATAAATAAAATTGGAGTGTCTGTTTGAAATATTAAAATCGCTTTTTACTAAATGCATAGGTATGTATATATACTCGGTACATGGACCAAAATAACATTTTTACTATTTTTGTCTGTCTGTTTGTTTCAGCTAATCTCTGGAACGGCTGGACCGATTTAGACGAGACTTTACTGGCGAATAGTTGACGTTATGAGTAACATAGGCTGCTTAAATTTTAGAAAAAGTTTTGACTCCCATACTAACGAAGTCGCGGTACAGCTAGTTTAAAACTACCTTGTCTAACATATGGCTATTAGAGTATTATTATTGCAATTGAAATACAAAATATAGAAGACGTCCTCCTTTATTGACATTTACAAAATATGAAATACATAGTATATCATTGAAGAACAATGCATGGAACGTTTAATAAGCAAAAAGGAATTCTAAATTAAACATTAATTGACCAATATTAGAATATATTATTCGGTTTTTTATCCCGCATTTTGGATTAGAGTATTGTTAAATCAATTAGTTAAATAATTAAAATCAATTAACAAAATCAAAATTAAGAACCATTATATTTACAGTTCGATTGCTATAATTATACTATTACCAATGTTAGCGGACATTAACTCATTATAGAAAATTATAAGTGATTTTAACGACAGGACTTTGTCATGAACAGTTGCCGTTGGCGAAATGTGACTCGTTCATTTTTCATTCTTAATTGAAGAGCAAATCTTAAACGTTGGGAAAGAACAAAAACCAAGTTTCCCTTTTGGGTTAAACTTGTGAAAGCCTTAAAGCAACTGGGAATTGAAAAAACTTTCGTATGTCCTATTCGCTAGTCAATTACAGAAAAGTTTGGATAAAGAAATGAGAGCTTTAAAAATATTTTGCAAGGGAAAAGGTAATAAATGAAATTGATGTTCCTTTAACTTTATCAACACTTAGACGCGTCTCTTATAAGGGCGAACGTGTGCAAATACACTTTACGTACGGTTTAAGATTTCAAAATGTAAGTACAGTAACTTTCCAATTTATTCCCTTAATAAAAAAGTATTTTTTATATTTACGTCATTTAAAAATATAACTAGGATGTATTTACTCATTTTATCTTTAGAGCACATCAACATGAGCCACTTACATGTATCAGTGGAACGAGGAGCGATAGACGTTGTAGGCATACATCGGACACGTCTGCAGCTGCGCATAAAGATAAGGGCGAGGATAGGACGTGAGGCCGACAGCTAATATTTTGTTTGTATAAATATTCGCCTCCGAGCTT
>DWFT01000408.1:0-12086 GCA_018246795.1 Microceris patrobas patrobas
GTCCACTGATGGACATAGGCCTCTCCAATGGCACGCCACTGAGCTCGATCTCCGCTCTACACATCCAACTACTGCCAACCACTTTGCGTACATAAGACAATGTAAATATATATTCAAGGAAAATTACTTTTATTTAATTATGTGCGATGTGCCAGTAGTGTTTATTGGGAATAATTAAATCCTAGCTGGAATAGATTTGAAAAGGTGGTTTGGTACAAATTAATTGCTAACATATATCTATAAAGCACAACAATGTATGAATTTCTATATACAATATGCATGGATGGAATATTCGGAGTCGATCTTCATACAAAAGTTTTCTCATGCGTTTTCAATGAAAAGCGCTATTTCGCTGAAAAAGCCAACTACACAGCTCGGTTATTGGAAGAGATAAATTTTTCCAGTGCAACCGAAGATTTTCATTACATTCCTAGACTCGTTCCGGTTTAGTCACAAAGGCGTTTTAACTCACTTTTATCTCTTTAAGCGCTTATTGCGGTCCACCAAAGCGTCGTATCAAAAGAGCAACTGAAAATACATTGAAAGTACAATATAACCGTTGTATATCCAATTAGAACGAGTTATATTGGCTTGCAGTTTAGTGGGTTACTCTGCTAACGTTGACAAGTGGTTATGGTGTGTGCGTATGTATGTATATGTGAGTGTGTGTGTGTAGAAGGGAAAGGCACTTAAGGAGAGGGGGTATCGCTCCTAATTGATTATTATGCTCTGTTACTCATAGTTTTTTTATAAATTATTCTCGACTGTTGGATTTCTGATACATACTCGTATTTGAGACTTCTTATGAGAAATCAGCCAAATTAGTACATTGGTGAGCTTAAGAGTAATAATTCGAAAATAATTTTAATTCCTTTTTTATGTTCGACATTTATATAGATTGCTGCAATTTCGCTGCCCCAATATATGACGTAACGCCATCTTTTGTCGAGTAGTGAAAGCCCGCGATAGTTTTACCCTGCGAAATTTGCATAAGCAAATTGTTATCGAATTCGGACTCTTTTCTTGTATATAATACTAACATTTTTAAATTTGCTCTACTCGTATGTCTGATGTTACACGGTGTTAGTGTATCATTCTAGTCTATTGCCATTTATGTAAGAAGTGTATGTCATTATACTGCAACTTTTTTAGCCCGCTCTTGCGATTCGATGAAAAGGCAGATGCATATTAAAATAGACTATGCACTTTTCATGCATCATCATAATCAGCTCGTTTAAGTTCACTTCCGGACATAAGTCACTTTCCAGGGATACAATCTATCTTTTAGAAATTATTATTATAGTACCATCACGTCTGGTTTCTATGGGGCGAGCAGAGAGCACTTTACACTTAGGTACTTCACAGTAAATAAATAAAAAGGAAGAACTAGACTAATTGCTGAAATTTCTCATACTACAAGAGTACTTTGAGAACTATCTATTTAAGTAAGTACGTATATGGGAAGAAATATGAAACATCTCATTCGTGAGCGATATTACGAACAGTTCATCAATGAGAATGAGGAGCAAGCCCGGTATAGACAGACACATTCTCGTATAATTGGTAACGATGTACCCACTGTTTGTTGATTGCACGATGTACCAATTTGATGTCGCTGCATGCTTTTGAAAACTACCAATTACTTTGGCTTGCGCCAATTACTGCAATACTGATAATAGATCGGTTTTACATTCGAATATCAACTAAAACACTATAGTCATAAAGTTGAAATTGTCCTATGTTATATATAGTGTAATCACTCCTGTTATCGACCGAACAAATAGATTAGGCTCGGAAAGTAAATATAGCCTTCGTTTCACTATACGGTGGGAAATGTAGGTCTGCAGATACGAATTGTGAATGTTATAAGTTCACTTGTACGATTGTTGGTAGGTGTTTAAGAAAACAGCAAATTACTTTTATAATTAATTTATTGACACACGATGCACCAGCTCGGACTATGGGCCGAAGCAGAGAGAGCACAAAAAAAAGGTGTTGCCAGTATGCAACCAGAAAGAAAAAAAACATTGCCATTTACATGAACAAAAATTTATGTTCGTTCCGAACATAGTTGGGCCAGGCCAAGATGGATGGTAAACTTTTTTATCAAAATTCAGCTTATTCTAATGTAATATAGTTAGATATATATAAATATACATACACATATACACATATATATATATATATACATATATACACACATATACATATATGTTTTAAAGAGGCAAAGGACATAATTTCTTATAAGATCTAGTATAAACCTTTTTATTAACACCCATCATGACTTCTGCCACACGAACCCGTCCATCAGGACCGGGAAAGGTCTTAGTTATGCGTCCCATGGGCCAATTCATGGGAGTGGTATCATTACATTTCACAATCACTAAATCACCTACTTTAAGATTAGTATTAGAATACTTCCACTTAGGCCTACTTTGTAGCTGTGTTAAATAATCTTGAGACCAGACCTTCCAGAAATCTTGTTTTATTTTTGTACAAATATCCCAAAATTTTAATCTATTAATATTGACTTCTGTAAGATCCATCTCAGGATAACTGGTCAAGGGGGCACCAACCAAGAAATGTCCTGGTGTCAAGTATTTAAAATCAGTAACATCATTGCTCATAGGGAGCAAAGGTCTTGAGTTCAAAATGGCTTCAATTTGGCAAGTAACAGTATATAACTCTTCAAATGTGAGCGAAACATTCCCAACTATTCTTTTAAGATGGTGCTTTACACTTTTGACACCAGCTTCCCAGAGTCCACCGAATTCAGGGGAATAGCTAGGAATGAATTTAAATTGTATGAAGTTGCCCAAACAAAATTGATTAATTGAATCCTGACTTGACTTTGAGCTGAAAAAGTTATACAAATCCTGCATGTGATTTGATGCGCCCTTGAATGTTCCCGCGTTATCACAATATATGCGCGTAGGCATCCCACGCCTAGATATTAACCGTTTAAGACATCCTATAAAGGTTTCACAATTGAGATTGCTTACTATTTCTACATGTATAGCTTTGGTAGAAAAGCAAACAAAGAGTGCTATGTATGCCTTTGTGACCATAGGCCTTCTAATACGCGCTACCTTCATGTTAAATGGGCCACAAAAATCTGTACCTGTGAACTGAAATGGTCTAGAAATTGAAACACGCTCTAATGGTAATGAACCCATTAATTGTTTGGCCGCCACAGCTTTATTTCTAAAACAAGTAATGCATTTGTGGAGTTGCTTTTTAACTTCGCGATTGGCATTAATGATCCAAAATTTTTGATTCAAAGAACTTAAAACTAATTTTGGTCCGGCATGTAATAGTCTCAGATGTTCCTTCCGAATAATCATCTCAGTTATATTGCTGGATTTTGGCAATATTACTGGATGCTTCTTGTCGTAAGGCAAGCCTGCAGCATTAATAAGACGACCACCTACTCTTAAAACATTATTGTGATCAAGAAAGGGGTGCAAGTTTGAAATACCAGATTTCACCGGTTTGTTGTTTGAAATTAACTCTAATTCATGTTTGAAATTTTGACTTTGGGCGTGACGTACTATCATAATTAATGAATTATAAAGCTCTTTAGGACATAATAGACCTACAATTTTATCACTAGGATGTTTACAATTATGTCGAAAACGTAAAATAAAAGCAATAACTCTTTGTAATTTGTCAAGATCTGAAAACTTTTCAAAAACATTAAAATCTTTTGGTGGCTGTGAATTGTCCAGTTTAACAAACAAATTATTTTTATCATGTTTTGTCAAAACAGAAATATCTTCAAAAGTAGAGGTGGTGTTGAACTGGTAATTTTTGTTTAATAAATATTGTGGGCCATGCCACCATAATTGACTACTCATTAAATACTGTGGGGAACTTCCCCTGGATAACAAATCTGCAGGATTGTCTGCACTCTTGACATAGAGCCAATCAAAGTTAGAAGTCAATTTTTTAATCTTATTAATTCTGTTAGAAACATAGGTTCCTTTCTTGTAAGCAGACACTAGCCAAGCAAGCACAATTTGAGAATCACTATGTAAATAAACTTTTATAGGGAACCTCAGTTCTAAAGTCTTGTATACTCTATCAGTAAGTTCTGACAGCAATAAAGCACTATTCAGTTCTAAATTTGGGATTGTCAGGGATTTATTAAGAGGGGCAACACGCGACTTGGAACATAGCAGCTTAACATCGACACTACCATTACTATATACAGTTCTCAAATAGAGACAGCAACCTATGGCCTTGAAGGAAGCATCAGTGTAACCAAGCAGCTCTACTGAAGCAATATCACCACCTAATATTGCCCTTGGTATTTGAATGGTTTCCATATCACTTAAACTCTTGTAAAAACCCTTCCAAGACTCTAATAAACTAGGGGGAATAATAGAGTCCCAGTCTATTTTTAGATTCCAAAGCTCTTGCATAAATAATTTGGCTTTAACTACTATTGGCCCTATCAAACCAAGTGGGTCGAAAATACTGCCAATAAAACTTAAGATAAGCCTTTTAGATGTAAGTTCCTTATTTTCAGCATTTGGAGCATTAAAAACAAATGAATCAGTGAGTAAATTATATTTTAAACCTAAAGCTTTAATTATATTATCTTTATTGAGATCAATGTTTTCAAAAATTTTTTGTTTATTAGGAATATCTTGAAGGAGTTCCTCATGGTTGGAACACCATTTATGAAGCTTAAAACTACCTAATTTTAATAATTCAATAAGTTCATTTTTCAGACTAAAAAGCATCTCCACATTATCACTACCGCAGATAATATCATCTACATAAGTATTTTGAATAATGGCCTTTGCAGCTAATGGGTATTTGTCCTGATTTAATAATGCCAGCTCTATTAGACAACGTGTACTTAAGAAGGTAGATGACTTCAAGCCGTAAGTAATGGTCTGCAGCTGTAAGCACAAAATAGGTGATTGAGGATTGTCTCTCCATAAAATATTTTGAAGAAGTCTTTGGTTTCCACTAATATAAATTTGTCGAAACATTTTCTCTATATCACACATTAAAGTGTATCGATATGTACAAAACAAGACTAGAATGTTAAATAAATCATTTTGTACTATTGGTCCATTTAACATGAGATCATTAAGGGATTTTTTACACTTTGATTGCATGCTACCATTAAACACAACCCGTAACTTTGTAGTATTGCTACTGTCATTAATTACAGCATGGTGTGACAGAAAATAAACTGGATCCTTGTTTACATCATATTCACTAATATCTACAATTTTAGCATGTCCAAGATTCACATATTCATCAATAAAATTTTTATATTTAATAAAATAGGCTTGGTTTGTTTTAAATTTCCTTTCTAACGCTAAAAATCTCTGAAGGGCAGGAGAGAATGAGTCACCAATCTGCAATTCATTCATTGGGACTTTAAGAGGAATTTCAACAGTAAATCTATAATTTTCTAAAGTGACAGAATTTTTGAAACATTCTTCTGCTTGCTGAAATTCATAATTTAATTTTATTGGCTTCCCTTCAGGGATTTTCTCTGATAGCCAAAAATTCTCCATAATATTTTGTAAATTACAATCAGATTGGTTTATACCAAAATTGGACACTAAAGTTACATTTGAAGAACTAAAATTTATTTCTTTGCTTTCTATATTACCCCCAATAATATATCCAAACATAGTATTTTGTAATGTGGTACCACCTTGCAATTTTACATGACCATCCAGTAAAATATTGAAGTAAAAATCTGCTCCCAACAGCAAAGGAATATCTGAAGGGATATCGAAATCACAATCAGCTAATTTGATATTTTCAGGAATAGATAAGTTAGACAAATCTCAATAATTCTGTGGCAACTTCATGGTTATGGAATCAACTACATAACACTTTACATTGAATTTAGTATTTTGTACACTAGAATGTAACATTAAATTAACATATTGACTAATTTTATAGGGATTATTGCCCAAGCCAATAATATTAGTACCTTGGTTCACAGGACACAAGTTTAATTGCTTCACAAGTGAAAATTTAATAATGGATGCTTGACTCCCACTGTCAAGTAAGGCTTTTACATAAAAGTCATGACCATATTTATCAATGAGTTTCACCCTTATGGTAGGCAATAAAATATTTTCATTTTTATTATTATTGGAATGTAAAGTTACTACCGGCTCGCTCTTATCGGTTTCATCACAATGCAAGAGAGTATTATGGGATTGTCCACAAATCTTACACTGAAAATTGAATTTACATTTATCAGTATGAACATTTAAACAAATATTGCACAAATTTTTCATAGTAGCAAACTGCAGTTTTTCCTTTATAGGAGCCAGTTTGAATTTTGGACACATGTATATAGCATGATCTTTTTTATTACAAAAAACACAAAATTGCTGTTTATTTTTAGTAGAAGCTGAAGCAAAGTTATTGACTTTGTATGAAGCTTGTTTAATTTTATTAGTACTATCATAGCTAGTACTTTTTTGGTAAGATGTCTCCTCGAGTGCTATGGCACGCTTTTCCAAAAAAAGAAAGAAATCCTCAAGAGTTGGTAGCATATCAGGATCTGCCCTATCGAGGTGATATGCTCTGATCGTATATGAATCTAGTTTACGACCCAATATTGAAATTAACAACATGTTCCACTTGTCGGTAGGTTCTCCTAAATTTTTGAGTGCATAAAGTTGCTGTTGTACTTCTGACATAAAGGATCTGATTGCAGCAGCTGTACCTCGTTGCATTTGTGGCAATTCCAACAATATATTAATATGATTTGATATCAGCCGTGATTTATTCTCAAACCTTTTCTTTATAAGCTTTAATGCCTCTGAATAAGACTCATTGACAATAGGCAAGTTAACTATAAGCGCTAACGCTTCATCCTTCAGATACTTCCGAAGGTAAAACAATTTTTGAACATCAGTTAAGGATTTATTGTTACCAATAACTGCAGTGAAAATGTCTAAAAAAGGTTTAAATTTCGTAAAATCCTTACCATCAAAACAAGCAATCTCAATGCTAGGAAGTTTTGTGTCAGAAACATTGCTACTTTGTAACTTTTCGGTATTTGCCAAAGTTTTAATAGCTTCGTTAAGTTTGGAGAGTACACTGAAGTATTTAGATTCGATTATGCTAACATCTTCTCTGTCTTCTTCATCTAATGCCAATATGTCCAAATTTAACTCTTCATATTCCTTCAGTGTACTGACCAGCTTATCTTTACGAGCATTCAACAATTCGAATTGGGCTGCAAATAATGTTACAGGATCGCTCACGAAGTTTTCTATTCGTGTTATTATCGCTTTTAATTGTCCACGTTTTAATCGTAGACGTTTGAGATCGGCCTCTAATTGCCCGGCACCCATTTTCACTATTGATTATGCACAATACAATTTTCTGGCACTTTTAAGCTCCTCCTTGGTTACCTTATGTCAAGTTGTCAACTTGACGTTGAAAGTTGCCGCGCACGACGTCCGCTTCGGAAGCGGAAGGCAATACGTCGATCCACGAGAATTGCCGAGTGATGACGAAAATGGCCGAATCACCAAGTGGCCGTTAAACGCCACAAAAATATCACCGATCGCTGAGGGTAATCTTGAAAGTCCTCCATGCGACCACGACAACTAAATTTCTTGATTATAGGGCTCCTTGGAGTCTCACTCAGATAAAGGATCACCCAAGATGTTGAACACCAAGGATTTTCGAGAATTTTGAGCCTCGCGGCCACTCGAAGCATCCCACTTATAATGAGACTATTTGGCTACCACTGCTTCAACTAACACTCTTACTACACTTAGTACTTCGAAAGATCACTATTATAGCTCGAAGGACCACTTTTACTGTTTAAGAAAACAGCAAATTACTTTTATAATTAATTTATTGACACACGATGCACCAGCTCGGACTATGGGCCGAAGCAGAGAGAGCACAAAAAAAAGGTGTTGCCAGTATGCAACCAGAAAGAAAAAAAACATTGCCATTTACATGAACAAAAATTTATGTTCGTTCCGAACAACGTGTACACTTCTAAAGAAGTGAACGTATGAACTTACTTGTTAAATTCAGACTTATAGTATATGGCAGATCGAAGAGTTAGAAATGTATGCAATGAAATGAAGAATTTTTCAAAATGCGAATGAGAAACTTTGATGAGAGCCAACCTTGTTATGACCATGACAAATATCTCAGCCTCGTACAAAACCCATTGATTTTAGTTTGTGTAGGTTTTGTTGTTGTGAAAAGGTTGGCTGCCACTAAAGAGTTTCTAAATGCCCATATATCGAATGTTGGCAGCGTTCCATGACTTCTCACAAATCTTATCCATTCTTTCGCTCACGTCAAAGGGAACAGGCCGCTTAAAACACACCAAAGCTAAAATAGCCTGTTTGTTGAATTACGTAAAATCAAACTCGTGACGCGTGAGTCGGGTTCCGCATGATTACTGATCCGTATTCGACTGGCTGTATGTTTTTGGCTTTTGGTCGATACATTTACTACATATATTATTAATGTTAATGCTTCCTTACGTAAAATAAATATACCGGTTGTTATGTAATTCTGTCTTCCATTCTGTTTGAATACAGAAAGTGTCGAAGTCTCACCTATTTGAGCTTTTATTTCAATTTTTTTTTCTTTTTACACAATTTGTACAATTTTTTTTTTGATCAATATTTGGACATCAGAATATCTACTTTTTGAATAATTATATTTAATTTGCCGTTAATATTTTTGATTATGAATTATGATTAAACGAAAACAAAGTACAATCGCTAACCCATACATAATAAACTAAATAGGAAGATGCTGAAGGATAATACACAGCGACGTAAAACTTACGAATGTCATATAGAACAGTTTATTTAATGTCTATTTTAGACGTGTCGATAGTTTTAAGACTAAGCTACTTCGATATGATGAAGATGTTAATAAATGTTCTAAGTCGCCTTCAGAGTTATTAGCAGCTCTAAGATTGTTAATTTTTTATAAAAGGAGCGTAGGACATTGGCTAGCTAGTTAGATTGATGATATATCCAAAGTGGCTGGCAGCGGTTGGACACGAAGAGCCAAACACCGAGCTTAATGACATTCTAATGGGGACACATTGGCCTCTCCATAGGTCCAGCAGTGGACGATGACGGGCTGATAATGATGATGACTATGATCGTGTTGATGATGACGGTGCTGGTAATGATGATGATGACGGATATTACCCTATTTGAGTAAACCACACTAACTTTTAACGAGTGTACAGATATCTTTTAACGAATAATTAAAATTGATGTTCTAAAGCTTACACATTCGCCGAATCTGTTTTCGATACGATTGGTGTTTGGATGTAAATCGATTATCGATGTAAACGCGAAACATTAGCACGTTTAATAGGGATTTGGATAATAAATTTTAAGTCCATAAAAGTTAATACTGGGACCTACGTACGAACCGATATTTGTATGTATAATAGATGGGCAATTTTGTGCCTTAATGCGACCGGATCCGCCGCCCAGCGACGATTGCCTCATCAATATCCGGTCGTATGTGAACATATCACTACACTTAGCTACCAGTGTTACCATGTTTCAGATTAATATTTCCATGGAAACATAAATAAAAAGTTCTCGTAAAGATGTCTGCCAACATACAGTGGCCAGCGTGGCCAACTTGACCTTAATCCTTCGCATTCTGTAAGATCTATGACCATTCCTGGAACGATAAAAGTTCCGGTACCGGCTCCAATTTTATAATATATATTTTTCGGGATAATCGAATTGTTAAGGATTTATGTGAGGCCCGTCTTCATGCAGAGACTAGATTATTTTTTAATTGTAACTATTTTAAATGTATGTATATTACGTGGTGTCTATTGCTAATATGTGACGACGAAGAGTCTGTAAAGATAGAGATATGTTTTAGGCACTCAGTGTTGCCTAACCCATAACGGGACTTTGGCGTGCAACTATTGCACTAGTATTAATGAACTATTTACATTATCATTATCAGTTAATAGAGAAAAACATGATAAAGGTTGTTGGATATTTTAAAGCACATAAGCTGTCATAAAATTTTATTAATAATGTTCCCTATTAGATTGCTGACATTTCTCCTGCAGCTCTGTGACCTATCGTTTGTGATTTCTTACATAAGAGATAGGGCTGTGACTTAAGCGCTAATTGTGTGCGTGTATGTGCGCGTGTGTGTAGCCTTTAAATGAAGTATAGATGATAACGGTCTTCTCTGAGAACACAAGCGTTTGGGGTACAAATCTATCACGCTGAGCACGTGCGATTTGGTGACCTTCAGACGCCTTCCAGAACATTAATAAGAAGTTTGATTCGTTGGTCCATACTCGGGATTTAAACTATTCAGAATCCTATCCAGAAAATTTAGTGGAATGCTGAAATGTTCACTACTAATATGTCACTCTTTCTTTGGTGAAGCACTAGGTGTTAATTAGGGGACGTTAGTTTTCTGCTGGTAGTATCTACCTATTAAGTAGATAATGCATACACTAACTAATTAATATTTAGATCGTATATTTCTATGTTCACATACTGTTATAGTAAAGTCTTTCATACAAATGTTCAATTTCTTATGTTCATATCGTTTATTCAAAGTCCGAATGAATTACTAACAAATTTTCGTAGACTTTTCACAGAACTTTAAATTGTACAACAGTATCATAATTTAAATAATCATAATGTTTATGTTCTGTTTGAAAGTTGAAAGTATTAAATGATCAATCATTTTTCACTTTTGAGTTCCTCTTTTAAATAAGAACACCAATTTTGATTTCACAGCTACTTTCAGTCTAAGTTCTGTGTTCTTTTAAGCTTACCGGACATGCAGCTTGACGGTTTCATGTAAACAAACGAAGTATGGATGATGTCGATATTGCTTTCGGGGCAGGTCCTATAATCCAAATATATTGGAGTTCCATAGCGAATTTTCTTTAAGATAGGTAATTATGTGTATTATATAACATCATCAACTATTTTATCGTCCCACTGTTGGACACGAGTCTTCTCTCAGAATGAGTAAGAAAAAAGATAAGAATGAGAAATAAAGAAGAATGAGAGACAGTTAAATAAATACGACTGACAAAAAGTCATATTTATTGCTGGATCGTCAAGAAATTGAAAATATTTAATTCCTGAATAAATACATGTCAGTCAAAGATTGAAATAATTTGTTTGGAGTTTACAAAGGAAGTTTACAAAGTATCTAATAAGAGTTTTCTTCACAATAACGTTTTTTAGGCTGAACTACGGCTTGCAGTGCATGTATAAGTGAAGTTTACAGACAAGTTGACATAGACAAGTTGACACAGACAAGTTATAGATATTCCTTGCTTAAAAATGGTTGGTAGATTTTGAAGACAGTTTTTAAAGGTTTTAAGGTAATTTGGTTTATACATTATTAAGCTTTGATGTTACGTTGATTTAAACTACTTAATTAAGACATCTTTGACTCTGCTTCGCATTTTACTCTTGGTGTACCTACTGCAAGCAGTTAATGATTGATGAAGACGTAGACATGTCCTAACTAATACATTTTCATTAACTCAATCTTAAGTTTCAATTCCTAATTACAAGTTAGCTATTTACTTAAAGCCAGAATAAATTCTGCCTTCAAGGAGCTCAGGTATTGCCTTTGCAGTAACCGCATGAATTTTTAAACATAGGTAGGTAATAGCGTACCGTTGAGAGTAATTCGCTTTGCTTTCGCTCAATACCTAGTAGCTTCATACGTTTGAAGAACTTTCTAGAAGGAAGCACTTGTAATTGGTTGTGCTTTTTGGTTCATCATCATCATCATTAGCCTATCTCAGTCCACTGCTGAACATAGGCCTCCCCAAAAGGGAGTTTATGCCCGTAATCTCCACGCTGGGCATGCGGGTTGGAGACCGCAGGACACAGCTTTTCGCACCGCCGACGCTGCTGCCCGTCGGTGGCCTGGACATTTACCTGTGCCTATTTAGGTTACGCTATACCGCAATCAGCCTGTCTAATTTTTGGTTAGGGTGTGTCTATGTTTATTATCGTTAATTTTTGTCTTGCAGAACGGTTTAATTTATGTTAAGAGATTATAATGGGGGTGTAGACGCC
>DWFT01000409.1:0-12086 GCA_018246795.1 Microceris patrobas patrobas
TGTTGGCTGAATTTTTTTACGTCTCACTACTGAACACAAGCCTCTCCTGCAGCTGGGGGAGATTTGCAGTATAATCAGGCAGCCGCAGCTCAGATTGGAGACCATGTGGCAATCAATTCGTTTGTTAAATGTTTTAAGCCGGTGTGCAGACCTCCGATATATAACCCTATTATTACCCAAGGAGAGTAAAGCGTCCTTCGAATCACGCTAACGCTCGTGAAATTACGCGAATGGCGTCCCAACCAAGTTGCGACCAATCTCGTGTTGTTTAACTTTACTGATTGATTGCAATCTGCAAGCGAGTCAGGCTATGATCGCGTGAGTCATCTATCTGATGTCACGTGGTAAATAATTTGAGATACGCATCTTGTTAATTCAGTTGTCAATATTTTTACATATATTGACGGATCGATGGCTTAGTTCACCTAATATCAATGATAAAAGATAAAATTTTAATGTTGACATTTTCATATTCAACATTAATATTTCGATAACCTGGCCACATATCATTTTTATCTTTAAAAGTAAAAAAAAAACAACGCATATTTATACCTATATTAGGGCACCTAATAAATGTACCAATAATAAATGTAATATTGCCTATAAATTCTATAACGATATATGATATGACACAATGGATTGTTAATCGCCAAAGATCCATATTAAACTAGATGCGGTCGGTTATGTCATTGGCACGTTTTTCTCGAATGTTCCTGCATTATGAAGAACATGTTGCGCAGTCCTTGGTTGTTATTCCATGGTCCATTATGGTACTAACTACGTGGTTAACCCCATAATGAATTAATTAATTTTAAGGCCATAAAGTGGTTCTAAATGAATGCTAAAACATCTGTGTTTTAGTAAAAAAATGGGTTGAACAATGACTAACGAGAATAGCCTTTATTGCCCGGGTACGTACCGGGTACGTACCGGGTATGTACTTCAACCCAACGTAAAGAAAAACAGAGCTTTTAATATTAATAGCTAGGTAAAGAAATACGAGGCAACAAGGTCTAAGTATCTCACTGATTAATGAGTATTGTAAGTAAATTTTTTCAGGGATTTAGAAATGGGCGGAGACTGATATCACATTTCGGTAAATAATGAACCTAAAAACTGACTGGGGTACAGTACAGCGTTATTAAAACAAAATCGTAAATTGAAAGTTTCATGAAGTTATTAAGAATACAGTAACACCTGGCGCTGACAGATATGCCAGTCGAGCTATGCAACGGAATTAATAGTAATTTCTAATAATCTAATAAAACGATAAAGTTTCGTGGATTTCCAAGATTTGTTAGTATACTTGATTAGTTATATATAAATGTATAAATATAAATAAGCTTCACCTTTGTAAATGCTAAGCAGGTTTGAAAAGCGGTACAGCACTAATTGACAGTCGGACGATAACAGTAATGTACCTTAAACGACCTCGTGACAGGAAATTAGTTCTCTATTATCTCTCATAAACTATTAAAATCTTCGTTGAAAGTATTCATTGTTCAATCTCTTTGTCTGACACTTTTTAAAAGGAGTTAAATATTAACATATTAATAATAATATGTATTTAATTTAAGATGTTGGTTTTACGGAGAATTCAATTTCAAATTTAGATGTAGTTAGTGAACTGGTAATAAATAGATCACCAATTTAATCTTAAACTACGTCTATATTTAGTTTCCAATTAATTCGTGGCATTAGTTATAAATTTCCCGCCATCATATTAATTATATTCTAACTTTATTATACGTTGATATTTATATTTCCACGAAAATGTTCAGGATCGATTTTTTATTAACTTCATGTCTATAGCTTATGGCTTAGTTAATATTGAAAAGTTCTTAAAGATAGGAACCGCCATCTTGGAGCTGACGTCTTTTTATAAAGTTTCTTAATCTCGTAACAAAAGGTGACTTTACGGTTAATGTGGTTAATATAATAGAACGTTTTGTAAGTACAGAGTTACATTAGATTTCTATATGTGATATTAGGGCGTGCTGTTCCAAATATATATAGGATCAGCGTGGTCCAGTATGCTTCAAGATTCCTGCAGCAGGAAGTACCGGAACTTGGACGTAAAAATATTGCAGTCAATAAAATGTATATAAAATTGTCTCATGGTGTACTATGCATTAATTTGTTTTTTGTTTTACAGACCGTTTTTTGTTTAACAAGCCGCTTTTTGTTTTACAGACCGTTTCTTGTTTAACAGAACAATTTTCTTCTCATACCAAGAACGATCACATCATATTAAATCTAAAATAGCATTGAAGTGGGGTTTTAAAGTAAACATTAAAGATAACAAACCTGCGTGTTTAAAACTTCAACAGTTAAATTGTAAATTTACTTTTCACATTACCAATTCCACTATCGTGACTACATTAAAACGTGTAACAATTTTTATATAGTTTTTATTTGATGTAGTAAATTCCGGAAACATTTTGTGAAATAAAAAAATCGTTTTACGTACCCGTCCAGAGCGGACGGGCATGAATCACTCCCACCGCTGTTTCTAAGCACCCTATTTAAAGTAATAACTACATTATTACGAAAATACGGCCACGAGGGAAAAATGAAACAGCAATAACGACTAATAATACGAAAACACTCGTCGACTTCCCTAACCTTACAGTGTTTTGTAAAACGATTTTAATTTACATAGGTTCAGACATTGAAAATGTTGAAAAACCTTTACAAATTATTCTTTCATTTTTACATTTATCGGTTTTTGGCACCTTTACTTCATTTCAAAAAAGTTTTATATAAATAAGCTTAGCTATGCTATAGTTTAATATTACTGAACGTTTTACATAAATCTTTGTGGGAAACATGTCCATTTCATCAGCTGTTGGGTGTACTCGTTTTACGCACGCAGGATTAGAAGAAATAATTATTAAAAAGAAAGTTTAAAATTTAACTTTTTACTTAAATTTTGTTTTAGTACGAGTTGTTTTAAAAATAAAGGTTCGCGGTTTCATATATACGACATGTTATTGAATTACCATTATTAATATTGTACGGAAGGTAATGGGTAACAAATCATTTACAAATCGTTAATAATAATACTTCAATGTTTATATTTAAATATATAACAACCTGAATTAGTATGTCAATATGCATATTCACTTCTACAAAGGTAATTTAAAAAGCCGTGTTGTGTCACGGCGTAAAAAATTTCGACACAAGACAACAAAGTAAGAGAGACTGTAACCATTTGTATTGGAGTACTCGCGATGTCTATTTGACTCTCTCGGTTGGCTCTGATCGTTTTCGCACACACTTTATCGGTTTCATATTGGCTTTATTTTCACGAAACAGCCACGAGGAAAATTTCATATAACGCCCGTAATTTTGCGCTATTCATGTACTGTTGCATTTATATCGGGAAACGAGAATTTACGACTTTTGAGATTGTTGTTTCAAGTTCTTTTAAAGCTAGTAACTTAGTTGAATGAAATAATGAAGAATAAAGCATTTTTTTCTTATAAAGTGCATTGTAGAATTCACTTAATAATGCTTTGTATTGTACGTACGTTTGACATGCAAAGTAATTTCCGTGAATTCTGTACTTATCTATAAATAAAATAAGGTTTATCGGTAAGTAATAAAATGTCGACTAAGGAAATCGTTTGGGGTCTCCTAAATTACGAAATGATTCTGATCACAAAAAATCAATTCTCCAATTCTTTACTTACGCGCAACGACGCGAAGGCATAGTACAGAGGCTGGCGGGTAGTAGCATAGGAAAAGAACGGGCAGAAACGGAGTAATACGAATTAAGGTAGCTCCTTACATATACAGGTAGGTAGATCATTCTCATATTAAACCAAAAAATCCTTCTATGGGTATATAAGAAAAGGCAGGAACATATACCTGGAATATAATTAAATTTATCGTACTGAATTTTATCTGGTCAGGCATTTATGTAAAGCACGCTGTTTATCTGGCTCTTACAGTTGTGATCAATAGTTATATAATTATAACATAAAATTATAAAGGATCTAGTGCCTTTACTTTAGTGCTCATACATTTTTGTATAATATGCTCTGTATGTTTTTTCGTAATATACTGAACCTGCTAGTGCCTATTGACATCAGTACTTGCATTATTGTTCTAATTCGAAAGCAAGAGAGATGCATGATTATAAATGTACAGGTGCAAGAGAGATGCATTCATCTTCTAGCTGTAATATACATATCACAATTTTGTCGAGTCATGAACTGTATTACTACGTATTTTATTTTCTTAAAATCTATTAATTGATTTTGTTTACTACCTCCTCCATTAGGAACGTGGCACACCGGTATAATAATAATTATGATTATTTGACATGTTTTCATGGTTATGAATAAAATACTGCCTCGTTGGTCGAGTGATTGAAAGCGTGGCTGCCGATCGGGAAGTCCTGGGTAGTGACTCAAAGTTTGGAATTGTGCGTGGTGTATGGCAATAGGCTCACCACCTATTTCATGGGACTTAAACGTAACTGGTGAAACGAGGGAGTGTACCACTCCTCTACCTATCCCTTCGGGAATTATAGGCGTGACGTTACGTTTATGATGTTACATTTTACTGTAAAAGAAAAAAATGTTTTCCGCTCTCTTGTTCACTGTGCTAGCTTCCTGACCCGTCGATATCTCGCCGCGCGGGTGTTCGATCGAGTTAGGAGTTATAATTTCCGGTGAGTCGGCGCAACTGGTGCGGCATACGTTCCGCCCGACCATCTGATACTTGCTCCATCGTCAATTTATGCCTCGGCTAGCTTAATGAGATTTTCATTAATGCCCTTTCGGGGCCAGCCGGGGCTTTTTCAAAGACAAGCGATGTTTAAGGGGAATATTCTAGGGCTTCGTGCGGATTAGCCGCGGCCACGACTTTGAGGAATTTTGTGAAAAATATTATCTGCTTTTATTTATGAATGAAGAGTAATACTCTGAGAATGAGAAACGTGAATCTAATGTTACAGGATATTTCTCTGAATTGTGTATAGCATTAGGATAATGGATTTGAAAACAGGAAAATACTCAATTGTTTATTGTTCATTTTCATATTAAAGGCAATCAGTGATACTTACCTACAAAGTTTCATAAAAAAGTGTTTATGTTGCCGCTGTGTTTATAAATAAATGATAATTTATAAATTAATAAATAACATAAATAAATTTAAATAAGCAACTTAAAACGTATATGCAATATCTTTATTACTTACTATATGATTAAAACTATTGTACTGAAAATGTAAAATAATGTGATAAACTGCAGAGATAATATTAGTTATGGGAGATATTAGAGTATGTACCTCCATACTTCTAATTTGCGTTCTTCAATTAATCTTTTATCACATTTTTAATTCTCTCTTCGTTTATCACGTTAATGTGAAGCGCATTAGATACCGGTTTAATTACCGGTCTAGCAAATACTTGAACGATGACATTAGATATGAATATTGTTTGTTCGCGTTCAGGCAGATATCGGAATGCTTAGATATTATTTAAAGGAGCAGTCTTTGTTATATCCTCAACCACATTTATAACTGAAACCATCAAAAATATTGATTTTATGATTACTCAAAACTACGATATGGTACATCTAAAAACCTTTAGTTAATTACAATTTCCGAGCAACATTCAGCTGTACAGTACCACATACTTGTAGTAATCAATACTAGAAAGGGACGCTTGCTATACAGGTGGTCGATGTTAGCGGCCGCAATTTGGGATAATGGTAGCGGTCGGTGTGAGCTCCTTAATAATATCCATGACTGTCTACAACGTAGTAACGAGAAATTAAATATGGAATTACACGGAATACATGGAATTTATCACAAGAAGATACCAATGTACTAGATACTGTATAGGTACGTAATATTTACTTTCGAAGTGTAAGCGTAATTTCACGCTTGTAATATCCGAAGAGGATTCACGTTTCACCAGTTACGTTTAAGTGCCACAATGGAATATACCGTGAGCCTATTGCCATTTACCGAGCACAGTTCCAGCCTCTTCTATAAAATCTAAGTCACTACTAGAAAATCTAAGGTAAAAAATGCTTCCTTTCGAAATTTATTTCGTTATAATAGTATTTTAGGTAATTAGAGCTCGGTTTTTCAAGTTAATACAAAACAATCTAAGGTCTGAAAAATTCACAGTAAATAAAAGCTTACAATAATTTTATTTAGATGAGTAATCGTAGCGTTAATGTGAGTATTTATAAGAGGAAAGCCATGGGGCGGGTGAAAGTTGCAGGGGTGATTGCAATTACCGAGTTAAATTTGCCCATTCAGTATTATTAATGTACGTTCCATTTTACGCGTTTGCAGTTTACAATTTGATAAAATCATAGCACATTTATTAGCAAAAATCTCATTTGTTACAACCCTGATTCCTCCTCCTTCCCCGACTCATAATGTGCAATTTTCATTAAGTAATAATGGTTGTGTTTTCGTTTTACAATGATTTATACATTACAAATTCAGGGTTTGTCTCACATGGTATGGTTGCTTCTGGGCAGCAGAACCGGCTTGACTTTCGTGTTTTTATAAGGACAGCCCGAATCGATGACAGGACCAGAATTTTCGACGGCAACCTTTAAAATGAACGGAAGAATGAAGGTTCCTTTAGTTTTTTTACTTTACATCTTCATTACTGTTCTGTAACGGGTAGACTCTGCTATAAGTCGCAGAGCAAGATTTCTTTCGAGATTTAGGCAAAGAGTATGCTATAAGATTATTCGAAAAAAGAATTCCTCATGATGCAATGCAAGCCTTCTTATACCTCAAATGTTTATAACTGTCTGTGTCAACTTAGTGTAGCGAGGTTTGTCTGCATGGTTTTTTTTTTGCTTCTGACCTAAGGGGACATCTGTAACCCATTTCAAACAGAACTAGGAATTGACGTGTTAGCATAAGTTTATTTAGTATTTGATGTTAAATGCAGGAATACGGTCGTGCAGACATTAGTCAGCCAATTAGTTTGCGAATGCTATAGTCCAGTTAGTTTTGATTAATATCTGTCCAATTCTACTAAGGATCGAGATTGTCGCTTATAGTATATGTATGTATACATGTTCGCAAGCTTTGGGATACTTTAAAGTATATTGACTTTGGGAGCTAATCGGGAATGTCATGTTTCTTAGGGCAGTGATACCTCGCGTCAATATTGAATTCTGTTAAACGTTCCGAAACCTAACAAATATTTGAAACATCTTAAGACGTCCAAGGGTCCTTTATTACGACGTGACCCAAATATTCAACCATTTAGCTACGTTCAGGTCGCTTACATTAATAAAACAGAGAGCTCGGAGACCTTTTTTATCACTCCTTGAATATTGCGAGATTGCTAGAGAACATTAAATATTTTCATATTACTATGAAAAACAATTTTGGTAAATGATTTGTAAAAAATATTTCCATAACAGTAGGTAGTTACTTGTATAGATAAGTTTATTGAATCGTTATTCGATGTGAAATGTCTTTAATAGTATCGTTTCATTGATAGTGAATATGATTTATGATGATGTTTTGGGACATAGTTTTATATTCACAGAAGGTTGGCGTATTTTGTTACTCTTAACCTAAATTTTGCTGTTTGATTTAAATATTTTGTTTCTTAAATTTTATCTGTTTGGATATTATGTGATATTCGTGTTCAATGGATTCTGGTTTGAGTTCGATTCGTGCCGGGTGGATGTAGGAGTGATAAATTCGGTTATAAACAAATTTACTATCAACTTGGCGACGTAAAGAAAATTTAAAAAATGGCTTTATAAAAATAGATTTTCAAAGTCACATTTAGAATCGCTTTTAGATTTGTGACGGCTCAAAATTTTTCTTCGTTTATGAGTAAAAAAGTAGTCTATTGTGGTACCTATATCTCTAATCTATAGTGGACTTTGTGGTCTATATGAAACAGATCCCAAAATTGAGATATGAATATAAATACAATTGTATCGAATGCAATGTAATGTACTCTTAAAATAAAAATATTCCCACTATCACTAATGGAAATTATGTATTTAAACTACAGCGGCTCGTTATATGAATAGAAGGGATTATTAAAATCCCTTTGGGGTTTTCTCAGTTAAAGTATCACAATAGCAAATAATAACGACACGTGACTGCTGTCGATTAGTTTTGGTTTATATAATATTATAGTTATATTTAATAATATATGACGACCTCGTTGGTCGAGTGCTTGCATTACATAGGAAGTAATGAATGTACATTTATATACAATCTACTCTATGAAGAATTTTAAGTACTGATTGTTTGTCCAGTCGCTTCTTAGTGAATTAACGAAGTTGGATTTCAACTAATTTAAATTAGTGTCCCGTTTGTCTTCTTTAATATATTATCCGAGTTTCCTTAGAGCTAGGGCAATTATCGTAATCAGCTACGTTAAGAGCACGCTGGCACATCAGTTTCAATTTAAATAAGTTAGCAAACAAAAGTCTTTTTCGCGACACTTGGGAAATTTAATCTTCTTATATATACTCATATATGTAAGTAATTTTTGTTTTTTATTCTATTCTGTATTGATTTGGAATTCAATGACCACGGTCTGTGAAATCGTTCTCATTTGGGTATTTCTGTGTGAAAAACTTAAATAGGAATGTACATACCTACATAAATTTTATATTAAGTAATACGATTGTATTATAAAGGTTTCAGGCGTTTTCTCATATATTCGGTATACATGTGTACAATATTTACGTAAAACGTAGTGACGAATGTGAATTAAAGTCTTCAGTTAGATCATGTATCTCATTGCAATTTAAAATATAAAGTACTCTTTAAATATGGCTACAAGCGATTATTTATTTGTGAATTGGTGATATTAGAGGACAAGCTATCCAACATTACCGATTTTTGATCATTAATATTCAGGCTATCAGCTTTTTCGCATCTGTCGTCTACTTCGATGGGTAATGACGTAGTTTTTTGGTCAGGTCAAGGGTAGGTGTGATTTTGACAAATATTTGTCGAATTTTATTTGATAAATTATATAAAATAGTAGTTTTATACTTAGAATAAAATTAAGTCATGTTGTGTGCAGATAGGATTTTTATACATCAAGTTTTAGCTTATACAAGGGCTTTCTGGAGCTTATTCTACCTGATAACTATAGTTATATGTAGCTATAGTTTTATTGTGATATATCATGGATGTTCTCATCGCGAAGGCGCGGCCATTTTTAGGTCTATTCCAAAGGTCGTTCAGATCGGAGCTAAACGTAACGCTGGATAATAAAGAAAAGTAATAATCATAATGATAATAAAAAACTTGCGGTTCTATTCGAAACCTTTTATTATTTTATTGTGTGTGACTTTGTTAAGGAGACTCTATTCGTCATTTTAATAACTTTAAAGTCAAAACAACACCGATTCTTGTATTTCAGACTTTACCCCAAAGTGAATTTGACATTTTTTTATCATTGCTTTTATTGTTATCATGATTATTAAAATTTCCACTGCCCAGAAATGGGCATCTCCTGATGGCCGCCGTCACACCCTGTCCTCGATTTGTCGATTTTTTGATTCTTCAAACGAGTAAATTTCGATATGTTACTCTTACCTAATTGTAATTTTATATTATAGTTCTGTTTCTAAAAAATATTGTATTTTGATAATAGTTAAAACTTTGCGTTCCACTTCAGGGACCTAAAGATCGAATTTCCTATTATGCAGACTTATTATCATTCTTCAATTATAGATCACGAGTTATCCATAGCTTTAGCACGAGTTCACCATAATATTACCAAGAATGCTCGAAGTCTACTAACCCGTAAATGGCTAGCCTTCTCGGCTATCGTCTTAAACTTTTTTAATCTGAAAGGAGACAGGCATCTCACAATTAATAGATAAAGAAGCTATGAATGAGATACTCATATACTATGAATGAGATAAATGAGATACTCATATTATAAAGGAGAGCAGATGATAATATGAAAGAGACACTAATACATACACATACAAATGTATTACTGCTTTTAATTGTCGTTTCATACAAATATGACATTTATGTCCTTGACATTAGATGTCACATTGCAGTGGATATATAGGTTTTACACCGTCTTCGTGGAAGGGCCGTTACCTGAGTCGACGTTAACAGTCCATGTTATTATTAATTTGGAACTGTTTATGTTTCACTATTTGATACAAGCCTTTATATGTACAAGGCGAAGTACCTGAAGTACTGCTGCGAGCCTAATTTATTTAAATTTGCTTAAGTACTTGCTATCGTTATGGGTAAATGTATCTTTAATATTTTAGACTAATGTCTGAAGATGATTAATTAGGTCATGCGCCACTTCTTTTAAGGGGGAGGCAGGAAAGAAAATACTTAAGTATGCACATTTGTGTTTAAGATCAATACGAACTAACATTTTTTTTACCGGGTAGGCAGAGGACTTGCATTTAATTTGTTATATTTGCAGCAACGAGATGTCATATGTATAAAAATATGGTTACTCGTCTCTGTAAATACATTTGCGCTAATAATAATCTTTTTCCTGCAGTCTTTTAAAGGTTGATTTTAAATATCTACGGCTAGTTTTTTTCAGTATTCTTGAGTAGCGCTAAAACAAGAGCCTTGTTCTATAATTATCATCACTTGGTTGTATTTTTGAATATAATGATACATCTTTTCATGACTGGCCCCATACAAAAATGCTTCATAAAACCTTGCAGAAGTAGATCGAAGTGAAGATTTCCATGGCCGGTTAACATTTTGAGGGGCCAAAGTTTGCTTTGTAAAACAAAATCATTATAATTATATTTAAAATATATGTTAGTATAATAAAAAATCTGGCGACCTGGCGAATTTGGCTGTCGCGAATCTGGCTCTGACATTCGGCTAATTGCGGTATAGCGCAGCCTAAGTAGGCACGGCTAAATGTCCTGGCTGCCGACGGGCGGCAGCGTCAGCGGTGCGAAAAGCCGTGCCCTGCGATCTCCAACCCGCATGCCCAGCGTGGAGATTACGGGCATAAACCCCCTTTGGGGGAGGCCTATGTCCAGCAATGGGCTAAGAAAGGCTGATGATGATGATGATGGTGAATAATAGTATCTTAGAACAGATCATAAACGATTATTTTTTCTTGAAATAAACAGACCCTGTGCTTATAACCAGTCAGCTGATAAAGGAACACATCATCAGCCTGTCTCAGTCCACTGCTGGAGATAGGCCTCTCCCAATAAGCGCCATCGCAACCTGTCCTCAGCTTGTCGCATCCAGTTGTCCATTCATCCATAAAACATATATCTATAATTTGTTAAATATATTATGTTTACACATTTATAATTTCACATTTAAAAGGAACGCTTGTGCTCATAACAAACATACACTTTGTGTGGGAATCGAACCCATAACCTCGGACTTATTAATGTCATTACGGCTCTCCGAAGGAATTGTATCATAATAATACATTCGAATTATTATACTGCATTAACATTGGAAATCAAATTACAATCTCAAACTGCTCTACGGATGATTTTGGAAAAAATGACGTAACAATGTAGACGCACGCGATGGAATGTAGAGCGCAGTAGAGCGCGGTACAGCGCGATAGAGCGGACAGAGTCCCCCGTAGAGACGCGCAGTGTAACGAACTTAATAACATCTATTAAATAGACAATTAGCATCTTGGGGCGCCCGAAACCGTGTTAAGGAGATGTACGTTGTATGAATAAACCAAAAAAATCGTAATATCACGCCTGTAATCCCCAAGGGAGTGGGCAGAGGAGTATTAATAGGAGGAATAGTTATTAGGAGGAGTAGAGGAGGAGATTGTATTAATAAAATTTATATTATTATTGCCAGTGTTATTTTTGATATTTTACATACATAGTAACATTACTAACGTTTCCTTACTCTATGTACATAAATTATTTGTGTACTGGTTTAATTCACGTATAATGCATTAATTCTAGTTGTTATATCTCATCAGCTGAAGCCCGTAATAGTTTATAGTTTAAAAGCATATTTACGCCTGTGATCCCCGGATAGGTAGGCAGAGGAGTGCGCTACACTCCTACGTTTGAGATTGAGATTACGTCCCTCTGGCTACCAGTTGAGATTACGTCCCTCCG
>DWFT01000410.1:0-12071 GCA_018246795.1 Microceris patrobas patrobas
ATTCCATGGAAACTAAAACGTAACTGGTGAAACGTGGAAGTGTAGTATAACACTCCTCTGTCTATCTCTTCGAGGATTACAGGCGTGATGTTACGTTTATGTTACATTATTGTATCAGCATGCTAGGTCCCTTACGGGGAAAGCAGTGAGGGCTGAGTGCCAAATATCTTTGTCCTTACAGATTCGATGTGCGTCTTCGTTCAACGCTCTGTTCATACTCGTAATAAATATATTTCTGTGCGCAATGTTGCACATAATATCATTTGTCACGAGTCGTGCTGTTATGCGATTGTTACATAATGCATTTGCAATTGACATAGTTTAAATATTTCTACGATCCCTTTGAAGTGTCATTATTAATGTTACTGGAAATTGAGGAAAGAAATATAAGACTTATAGCCGATCGAGCCGGATTTTTACTTCAAAACCTGTAAGAGGATTTGCTCGTACAAAGTGAAAGTATAAAATAAATCTGGGAATAAATCAACGGATAATAATAAAATGTACTATATATTGCAGATATATAAAACACAGAAGATAATAAAATATGTTAGATAAAACATAATGAAAGTAAATACATATACCTACATACTTGAACCAAATACAATAATCTTTTGCGATCATTCGTAGTTAACACAGTACATAAAATACGAGTATATAATTCAGACATCCTACCTATTAATTGTCAAGCTACTTGGTACTTCTATGGTCTCCTAATTCGAAGGCTCCTAATTCGATCCAGAAGATAAATATATAAGACTGATATGAAGACAATGATGCTATATAGAATTATAGATTTTATTGGTATTGATAGCTATAGACAGAACCCATACATAAGCGATAAATAATTAATATCTTGGGACATTTCTACACATTGCCATATGAACCCAGAGTAGACCTACGTCACGGTAACCAGACGGCTCATATTATATGAACCCATAAAAATATACTTTTTGTACTCATTGTCACAAAAAAAAATTAACAAATCAAATGAGAAATAGTAAAATGATAGACAATCGCGGAATTATAGAGCCTCAGTCCGATTCCGATACGAAGCCACTTTACGGATTATTTTCTAATGTTATTTGTGAGGCTTCCTGCGTTATGGCGATATGGCGAAGCGTCGCGTTTTCTTGGTAAGGGAATATTATAAGGAATAGGAAGACATGATTACCCCCAGCCTTGGTCAGGTTTCATAAAATCGCTACTTAACGTTAGTCTAGCAAACAGACAGACGGGCTACCTGATGGCAAACGCACATTGTCGCCTATGAACTATTATAACGCGCGAGAAGTCGTCGTCATATGGGATTTGAAATAATACGTGCAAATCCAAAGAATTTTAGTAATGGTTTCCAAAATTAAAATCGATATTAATGATATACTGGGTTGTTGTTGTAGATTTAAGTGAATGATGAGCCGAGTATTAACCATTAAATCGTTAGGAGTATTTGGACTCGATTTCCACTAGTAAAAATATATGCGTGATGAGCATGTTTCTTTTGTATCTGAGTGCACAATTATTTTCATCATCATCATCAGCCTATTTAGTCCACTGTTAGACTTGGGCGTTAATGAGAGCTTGTGCACTTTTGAAGTGAACTTCTTCCTTCATCCCGACGTCGGACTTACGGGTTAGGGTGGCACAAACTCGAGGTAATGATAGTCAAGAAAGCCAAATACATAAATATGATAAATAAACAGCTAAAGCGAGCGAAATGTAACTGGGTAGTGATGCTGTTACGCACGTTTCACATCAGGAAGTTTCTCGAATCTCCGGCTAAGTTGCAACCCACTTCGGGTCGCGCCGAATCGTCCATCGATACCGTATAGCAAGTAGTCACAGTCGTACCGCAAGCGAGTCACCGATATGCTTTTTTTGTATTAAAAGACGAGGCAAACAGGCAGACGGCCCATCTGATTATTAGTGGTCACCGTCACCAATAGACTTTTGCAACATAAGGCTACCTATGTGTCGCATGCCTTGAATAAATTCATTCTAATACCTAATAAAGTTAATTACATGAACATTCAAAAAATTGTTACTCCGAACCCGATGAAAGGTCTAGTTCAAAATTAATCTTTGGGTCAGGTTCGAATTTAAAAAAAACGTTACTGTATTTAGCATTATACATTACCAAACGGATATACATATTTGACAAAGATGGTCACTATGGCAATATAGATAATACTTCAACCTCGTATGCTACACTATACGATTAATAAAATTTCATGAGTTTGAAATTCACTTGGTAGAGAAAATTAGCCTCGAAATTATTATTATTAAATTTTTCATTAGCCACAGAATCAAAACTTTCTTTTTACTTATTCCCTATATTAGTACACCCATTTTATTTAATATTTTCGCACAATCGCTTGTCGTTAACCAGTGTTGGTAAGACAAGTCCATTAATATTCCAATAGCGTACAGAGCATGGAATAATAACGGAGGTGTTAGAACCACAATAGCTTTCCAAACTAACCCGTTTATAGTTTATCTGTTTTAGATGGGATCTAATTAATAAGCTCAGAAGCTTAGTTCAGGGTATTAACAGAGATCAAACTTGTGTCTTGCATTTAAATTAACATTGTTATTGTTATGGAATGTCTCGTGAGCTTACTGGTATTTAGATAGTCAGGACTAATTTAGAACATCTGAATTAACTTGTAACTTAGCTTTCAAAAAACCGACCACGAATGGTTGTGATCTTTATGAGTCAACAGAGATGAAAAGAAGGTGGAAACTCTATCGTCACTTAATTTCCCTTATTTGAAATAGACCTAAAGGAAACGAGACGAAATGTCTATAAACGATTAAATTCGGTGAAAGATGCCGATGTATCAGTAAGGAGGAACGGCTTTGAAAAACGTATTCGCCATCATCATTAGTCAGTTTTAATCTAATGTTGGAGACAGGCCTCACAAATAACACGCCAGTGACCTCAAATTTCAGCTCTTCGTATTTCATATTCATTTACAAAAGTATATAGCAGTGATGGAAAATCATTTAGCAATAGGACATAGCTATGATTGAGTCAATCACAAAATATAAAACAGATTGTAACAAAGCTTCACAGAAACAAAACGACGAAAGTAGTATAGTACCAAACACAGTGGAACATCCTCATCAGTGGGAGCAGATCCCGGCCCGGGGAGGTGAGTGAAACATGAAATAAATCAGATTTCAACGTAATTTTCCATACTTAAACTAGTTTTACATTTAAAATGAAAAGAATCTATTTCTACTCCACTGTCACATTTAGGATAAGAAGCACATGCATTATTATTAAATCACCATGCCAGGTCATGGGGTTGGCAAAGAGCACTGATTAAGACATCTCTATTCTTACAGATCCGACGTACTTGTTTTACACTGATCTCTTCTTCTACTCTTTTCAAACATGCATAGCAGTTACGAAAACTTCTGACTTTTATATATTCTGGGTATCTCCAGTTCTTTTTAAAAGGCCCACGGTCCCTTATCGCAAGAATTCCAGGTTTTAGTCAAGCTTTGTAAAGAATATTTAAATCATGCCTGATTCTGCGTTCAAGCACACCAAAGTCATTTCATTAGACGACGCCAAGACATTCGATCCTTATTTAGAACGTAGCAAGGTTGTAAATGGCTTCAGTTTCACGCCAGGATGACTTGCAAGGAGCGTAATAGCTCAGCGTGGCTGGCAGCTTCTTTGTGCGCGTCTTGAATTTAAAGCATGAGATGCTCTTCCTACTTGTTCATCTAATCCCCTGTGATTGCTTGTCTGTAGCAAACGGTTGAATTTTTCTGCTAGAACGAGAAAGTATTAAGACTATTCTTCGTACAGTTAATGAGTTGTTCGGTGGGAGTTAAATTAAAGGATAAATTTTAGTGCAAAGTACATTGTTGTATTAATCTTTACTTATATACATAACGTCACTTGATACTTTCGCAACTTTAAATGCTCTACGGTTTATGTGATGCTAACCACGTTGCAAAGGATGCGTTTCTGAATTTTTCACAGAGTATTTTACGAAAGTAAAGTAGTACCTTATTTGACGGTGGAAAATGAACAGGCTGATGTGGTTGCGTAACGGATTGCCTAACCGGTGAAAACTGCCAAGCACAGTATCATAGAATAAACATTACTCTAACTGTGTACCGACAATAAGGGATCTAATCCGAACTGGGGATAAGACAGTAGGTCTACTGTTACTTTCCAATGGAATAATAGAAATCGTGCTATTTAAAGCGAACTGTTACATTTACTGTAAAAAATAATTGTAGATACGAGAAACTAAAAATTCACATTATTAAAAATCTTTCTTATAAAGTTTATTCTAAAAGCTGCTTTTATTACTGACCGAACTGGCTGACTGAAACTGAAACTGACTACTGAAACTGGCTACTTATGCTCTAAACTAAGAAACAGATGAAAGAGTAAAAATTTACAGTAACATGAAAACAGAAGACAATTAAGATTATATAAGAATAAGTATGAATAAACTTGAAGGTGTCATTAAAGCGAAATATAAAAAAAATATCACACATTTCAAAGAAAAAAAGGTTGTTACAGTTTGTGAACTAACGTACCTACTGTTTCTGATTGGATCTAGCTAACATAGATTTAAAGAGAAACCAGTAATAAATATGAAGAGCAAAATAATAAATGTCGATTAGTAGATGTATTAATATTGCTAAATGTCTGTAACATATTAACAACATGGTGTAATATATGAGTAGAGAAGCTGTCGGTAGTGTGAGCACGCTAATTAAACATTCACGAGGCATACTACCGCTGACGTGTAACTAGCTGTCAAAGATATTGTCAGCATGTTAATGTGTGTGGCAATACAATTAAAAAACACATAGTTTAAATGATGGATAAATATGCACTCTCGACTATCTGATCCCAAACTACACAGAGCGTTTGCTATGGTAGCCACGCGGCAGATAAATTACATATTTTATATATTCGTACATATGTATGTTTGTACAGATAATATTTCATTTGTTTTTATTTTTTTAATCCTAGATAAAATAAATAGTGGTGCTAATCATACAAATATCTTTTGCGGGTGCGAATCACACCGGTGACCCTACCTCAATAGTTAGATTAACTAACGACTGATTCAATAGGCCAGTTGTCTAAGATTGTACGATCAAATAAAATTTAATTTGGCTTTACGCAAGCGGTTAGAATAATGACAGATTTTCTTCGTGTAATGAATAATAACTGTCTTGGAGGGATCAACGGAATTATTATTTGTATAATTTAATAATAAATAAGAGATAGTAGCAAAATAGATGTAAAATACTATTTGTATTAAGAGTACGAACAAATAATAATTTTAATGAGATCTTTCAAAGATGCGAGTCTATCATCTAAAGTGAATTTTAACAAATCATCAAAAAGATTGGCCTTGGCCATTTTCAAATCATAAATACGATTTAACCCGTCTTAGAATTACTACAGGCATACTTTTTAAATAGTAATAAACCTAAAAACCTTGTTATTAATATTACCATAATAAAAGTATATAATAAAGTACACAAAAGTAGCGGACTCAGATAGTGCTGCAAATTTTATATAAGACTATGAAATGCACAAAGTTTATTTTACCGAACCGTAAAACTTAAATATTAAAACGCCACGTAAACAATGAAATTCGTCTCGCATTTGATGCTGATTTTTCACTTCATTAAAAAAAGGGGCCAGCGGCATAAAGTGAGACGTTAATGGCTCTAGAGAGTCCGCGTCGGAGAATCCATAAACAGTATACAAAAACAATTTAGCGATAGGATTTTACCAAGCACATTTATTCAACAATTTCCATAGTTATGAATACCACGAACACCGACAGACGTTCCCAAAAATCTCCGTGACTTTGTACATAAGTCACGATTTTATATACGTAAGTCGAGAATTAATCTTTCTATTGCCATTTACATCATTATCATCAGCTCGTTTCGGTCCACTGGAAGACCAATGCCTTCCCAAAAGAGATGTTTCTCTGTAATCACTACGCTGATCATGAGGGTTCAGGATTTATCCAGAGCATCATTATTACACTGCGAGTACCCATCTCGTATTTCCTCGTTTAAGGCCTTTAAGATATTAACGTATATTATTGAAAAAATATTTGCTATCTTCGACTAGTTAATGGCTTAGAGAAGCTCCTGTCGCATCCAGGTTGAACGACCGAGGGATAAATCGGGATATACCGAGAAATCTCAATACAAATGCGAAAAGTTCCTCTGTTTTAGACGCTCAAGGCGAAATAGACCCAGTTGTAGTGCCAAAAAGAAGTGAAGAACTACGAGTACAAAACAAGTGCAAATGTGACCTAAAATTAAACCAAAATAGGAATGGCTATTGAATTTCAGTACGATTAAAATATATGCGACCCGTACGTGGCCAGCATGCAGACTATGACCTTACCCTTCTCATATGAAGAGATGTCAAGAGATACGTGTGCAATATTGTAACGATAAAATGATTGTTACTGATAATTCAGACGACACGTATTATCATGTTTAATAAAAAAAATATTATTTTTACACATGCCTCTTCATTGGCCTTTAAGATAACATTGGAAAGCCTGGCAAAGTTATTTAATTTTTGTGGCAAATTAAATTGCAGAGGAATAACTTTTTTTTACAAACACCAATGTATGCTTTGTTTTAAAATAAAAGTGGCAATCTCATACACAAACATAAAAATATCAGTTTCTCTTATCTAAATTGAAATCATAATCAGTTTCGAAACTGCAGTAGCGAAAGAGAAATTGATAGGCATAAAATTCTACTGTGTTTTGTTTTCATTGCTGAAGAACGAATGCTTTTAAATCGCAAACAGATTTTTTAACAAGTATACATAAATAGATTAATAAAATTCCGTTGTACATTAAACGACCCCAATACTAGATTATGATTTCGAAAAATATCTATTTTTATCAATCAAGTTGAATTGCACTTGGATGTAATTATGTTTAATATTAAAGATCGACACTATGTTCACTTTCTAAAAATCAAATTATTATATCTTCTAATAGATTCTGTATAAAAGGAAATTCATTTTTTTGATTTATCGAAGGAAGAAAAAGCAATATTTGCCTTATTAAACCTCAACATATTTAAACACGCCATTTGTTAGACGATTAACAAAATGATAATAATGATCAAGCATTAAATGTGAACTGCCGGTCTGTTCTTTATTAGATGGGGAAAGACGTCGTATATTAACACTAATGGACATAAATTGACTCAGATTTGATAAACTACCCTATAAACGGTACTAACTGCCTAGAAGAATATTTTATATAGTTAGTGAACAAGTTAAAAAGTTCAAAGTGTAGCATTTGAAGACGCAGCGGCTGTCACTGATATAACAATATAAACGAGTTTTTAATCTACTGTTAAATGGCAGCTGAAGTCTATTAATCACTTAACATGGTATTGCATAAAACGTTATACACGCCTTGTGCACATAGAGCATTTAATCCAGCCTATCATTCATCTTAAATTTGTCCAGCACATTTATCTCAATTATAATTATGGTAGCTAATAGCTACTAGAAATAAGGCATGATTCCTAAATTTGACAGGTTTAGCCTTGATTTTGCAATGAACAATAAAATAACATTTGTGGGAGCAATAAAGGTGCTTTTGAATCAATTCTTGTAGAAGTAAATTGAAAAGATTTCAATGTCTATATAGTTCAAATGACATCGTTTCACAATTCAGAGCTATGTGGAGATGCATCGAAGCGCTAAATCGGTCAGATACAACGGTTCAGTAAACACACATAGCCTACTTATAGGATGTAAACCAAATAGCATGTTACCAGCGAACGAGCAAGAATGTCACATGGCCGTACCATCGAGAGATGCATGAATTACTATCAATTTTAATTTGGAACAAGTTGCTTTTACACTGTTCAAAACGGAAGATATTATCCATTATTTCATTTTAAAGCTACTTGGTCTAATCTAATAATAGATAGAAATTCCGATTTGATGTTACTACAGTGGTGGAGTCATAGTAAGGAAATACCTTCGCATATGCGCAAAATCATACAATTGGAAAGAAAGTGTGGTGGGATTGGCTGTGTTTTTAAACAATATTTGAAGGAAATCACCAGTTTTCAGTATCCGACATAACGGTATGAAAACGAAAATCTAACAGACAACATCATTTACAGATTTCGAAAATTCGTGACCAAATAAAGAAATAAGACTAACAGAACTAAAATCTGGAAATACTTCAACATCTGGAACACGGAACTATAATTTAAACGAATTCAAAGAAGGATTAAAAATAGAAATCTAGATTCCGCGCTCTCGAGACCGTACATCAAAGTGGAAAGTCTAATAGGACTAGAAATGTAACTTTAAGCTTGAATAAAGCTTTTGTCAACTAGTTTGAGAAGTTTGTAGGATAATATAAAGCGTTCAAAATTATACATAGTAAGATTTTTTTACCAAGTAACATATTTTGTTTCGATGTTAAAAAAAATTAAAATAAGGTTTAAGTTTTAAAAAACCCTCTTTTACATTTTCGTATTAAAACCCAATAAATTATTTCGTTATTTTTTTATAATGTGGAGAATACAGAAACCTTGTAAATAACCTGGTCTACTTAGATAACTATTTAGATCAACGCCATAAAGAGTAATATGATCAGACAGGAAGTTATTCAGATTTTCACCCGTGTAAAATCGTGGAAGACAATTAGTAGGCTACGCATATACTAATTAAATAGAAGCTTCTTATATTATCACGTCTCAGAAATGAAAGCGTAGGGTTAACATTATACATTTATCACTTCAAGTAATTTCTCGGGTAAGAAAGTGTCTAATTCATCACGTCATTTCGGTATACCGCAGCGAACACTTCGCTAGTCGTGGAAATATTCGTGGTCGGTGCCTCAAGGCTAAATATAAGTTTTGCACACTAGTTTTGGCACCAAAGTTCCGATTCATCGTTAAATTTTCCAAAAAATAATATTGTTTCTAAGCAATTCCAAAAATAAACCCTAATTAAGCCATTTAATTTAAGTAATAAACGAGTTTTCATATTTATCATCACATAATACATAATTGTAACGGTAATAATAAAATGATCAAAATTAATTTAATTAATTATTAGACGTCGTGCACAAGATGAGTAGGCTTTAGACTATAGTCTACTTTAGACCATTAATACAGTTTGACTGACTTCACATGCTTTAGAGAAGTTTTTTGCATCTTTGTAGCAAGTAATATTTAATTATTACAAATGAGTTAGTAAAAATAGAGGTCCGGAGAGAGAAATGAGAGAACACGAAATCAAACCCCTAAACTCTAACCCAGGTTTGAGTCATTCCAAATCACCAGAATACAAATGCTCTTCAAGTTTCCATAATTTTATCGTTCCAATTTTAATGAAAATAACTTTCATCATTATTATAGTCGTATTTTAGTGCCCTAGCAATATAAAATTACGTAGGTCACCAAAAACTGGATTCCAGGACCTAAAGCCTCATACGTAAGATGGAATTATTTATCCTGTACATCCAATTACATACTCCTTACACATAACCTCAAGATGAATTAAGATCCGATTCTTCAGAGATTCAATTTGCATGAACCAAATAACCAACGGCGTGTAAAATGGGCTTTTCGGGGGAAGGTTTTTCCTATTTTTGGAAACACATCTCGACAAACATGATGATACATGCTACAACCTTGGCTTCGAGATTCTTAACGCTTTATATTATGAGCCTTGTATTCCCTTAATTTCTTTATTATATGAAAAGGTGTTACTTTTAATTTATCATCGACCCTTTTATTGTTCAACTACTGGACACCGATTTCCTCTTACAATGAAAAAGGTTAAGGTCCATAGTCTATGACGCTGGACAAGTGTGGGTTTGGACGCTTCACAGGCTTTAGAGTAGGTTCACTATTAATTGTCTCTAACAAGACTCGCTTGAGTTTTCAGATTGGACAGGCGAAGAAACAATGAGAAAAAATAACGGTAAAAAAATATGAACATATTTCATATTTTGATATTAAACGTTTCTTTGTCTCATAATCATCATCAGCCGATCTCCACGCTGGGCATGCGGGTTGAAGATCACAGGGCACAGCTTTTCGCAGCGCCGACACTGCTGCCCGTCGGCGGCCAGGGCATTTAGCCGTGCCTATTTAGGCTGCGCTATACCGCAATCAGCCGGGTATACCACGTGCAGGTGAGGTTGGCTTGGGCTCCTGAGATGGTGGTTGGAACCCCTTACACCACAAACGTTTCTTAAGCCCGATTGATTCTGACCTTAACCGAGGACGTTCTTCATAAGCTCTCGTCAATCGCAACGATGACCGCAGATTAATTGAGCGGGTGTTCTACTTTAATCACATATGTAGCATATAATATATTAAAATTTTGCCATATACACTTCACTGAATCTAGACCTCTACACCATCAGTCACTCAGTTGTGATATACTGTCTATAGCTATAAAAATGAAAGTTGTGTCTAGTAAGTATGTCACCCACACTGTCCTAGGACGTGAGCGAGAGAACTAACAAGTACAGTACTGTGTTTAATAAATTGAATGAACGATAACCTTTCTTGTGTAATTTCTTCCTGATATGCGCTGTTGTGTTTAGAAAACATTGTAGGGTTGTGTGTTATTTATCTGAAATCAAGTCTGGTATTTATACCCTGTTTCCAAACATGGTTAAGCTATGGTTTGGATGGTCAGAAATGCTATATACATATATTCATCAGCCTTTGAAACTCCTCTACTTAACATACACCTCCTCTATTTGGCGCTACTCCACCATGTTCTGGGACTAATGCGCTATTAATACGAAGATTGCCCTATTATACTTCTATATCTTAGGAGGTATTAAATATAGATATGGGCATGTTACCGCCCTATATTAAATCAGACTTCTCTTCCAGACCAAATTTATCACTAAATGATAAATATAAACTAAGATCTCAGGCTGCCAATGACTGGCAGAAGCCTACTGGATGAATTAGTCAGTGTTCCATATGCATGTAGACTCTGTACCCGTAACTGGGACAGTGTCGGAAATTTCGCCGCCTTGCTTCCACTCATGAATAAAAGACAGAGTTGATTACTTAAAAGATATTAGCCGTTGTCAAACTGGGTCATGAATAATGGCCGATTGATGCGAAACGGCTTTCCGCTCGGGAGTAAGGCTAGAAGAATTAAATGTGATACGAGATTTAACTGCACATCCTAACAAGCCATAAAATTACGTCATCACGGAATCGTCAATATGTTCTCAATGACGTTGTTATTGATTAAATATATTCCACGTCACGCCAGGTCCGTTAAGCGGTAGACAGGGAGCACCAGAACAATACGAGTGTAAAGAGAGTAATCAATGTAGAACAAGCACGTGCAGTCTGAAGCCTTGAATATTTAGCATCAGCTCTAATTCTGTAGAAACGCGTCTATTATTAAGAAACTATTATTATTATTAAGCTCACTAGCACGTGTCTTGTTGGATTATGGTTATGTAATTATTCACGAGCGTCTATTATGGAGCGACACAAACCCAAGATGGTTCATGACTATATAATATGTCATGTTAAGGACGTGACTAACGCTCTTAGGATATTAAATCGCTTGACAAGCGAATGCTACTCTATACAATTGCAATTCCTTATAAAATATATAAAGTTCTTTACTTCGGTAATGGCTTTGATTGATTAGATTTCGCTAATCACTTTACAAAATAAATACACCTCGGATCGGTTAGGATAGATACGTACATTTGGCACTCCGTTGGTAAATTTCGCACTCCCTGGTCTCTGTCTACTTCGTAAGAGACCTGGCATGATGGTAGAAAAATAAAAAAATATATGTTCAACATGGGAGCACTCAGGGTTTCAAATACCCTTAATCGATCGGACGTGATCATATACAGCATTTATGTTAGCCCTTTCACGACCCTAGTGCTCTTCAAAGGTCTGAGTAGGGTTGGCCTTTCACACCTGTTCACGTGAAGATTCCTTATGTGCTAAATTATGCGTACCTATATTGTTAAAATTTAACCCTTCTAAATTAATAACACCCA
>DWFT01000411.1:0-12063 GCA_018246795.1 Microceris patrobas patrobas
GATTTATATTTAAGCTTATGCTTACATTGAACAAGTTACAAACTCAACTCGTACAATGTTGACTTTTGAAAATAAAATAACACTTATTATTCTATTATGATAAATAAATAAAATAATATTATTTATTTATAAAACAATTTGATCGCAATCAATATGATATCAATAAATAAAATCTGCAAATAAATTAAATGATGAATGTGTTAAGAAAGTAATAAGAGAATTAATTATTAGTATTAATTCACACACAAATAGCTCATAACGAATTAGAACTAACAAACTCTATAAATAAATTTCTAATTATATAGCCACTTATACAGAAAATTACACACACAGACACATGACAGACACATACATCATAGCAGTAATATTTGTTCTGAATAGTAACCAAGCCCTGCAGCCCTTGGTTTTACAATCACAACCTATAACCACTGTGTCAAGAGCTAGACACTAGCTTATCAAACCCTTATGAAATGATTATTGTAGATATAAACAACATTATGAGGAATAATATGAGAATTTAATAAAGTAACAATTATTTCAATTAACATAAAACTTTTAAAAATACTTCTTCAGTCTGGATTGAAAACTATTTTATGTAATACTATTACACCAAAAGTAACAATGGCCACTTTCCATCAGGCTGCCTGTACTTATTTAAATAGATTTCATCAACAAAAAAGTAGTGATAGATACAGAAAGAACTGCAATGCATTTATCTTGCTGCTAGACTCTACACAAATTAAAGATCTATCATGTAGCTGCACTATGTACTGATTAGTGTTTCTTTTTATTCTTAATGTGGACAAATAGGTGGACAGGTCACCTGATAGTAAGTGGTCACCGTCACCTATGGACATGTGCAACATCAAAGATGTTGCCAATGCATTGCCAGCTTTAACCCCATATCATAGCACTCCAGAAATACCTCAGAGGGAAGCTCAGTCCACATTTTTATGTCCATGGCAAAAATGAACTTATTTAGGAAGAAATTTATCAAGGCATAACCTGTTTATATACTGTTTACCAGAATGTTTACCGAAAATCAATCAATAGGTGGATTACTCAACTTTAATTCGATCATATATTCCATCCCACATATAGTAGACATCCAATGGATAAAGAAAACTTTAAGAAGATTCTTCCAAATTATGTCTAAAAATTGGACAAGTATGGGCACAGAAGGGGGACACCTACACATTGACACAAACATAATACCTCAATATGACATAATATAATAATTAAATGGGTGTGTACTACAATCCTCTGCCTACCCCTTCGGGAATTATAGGTGTGATGTTATGTTATGATACTTAAATAACTAATTATAACTTTTAGCATTTTTTCATATCTTTATTTACTAGCAATTAAGTAACATTAATAAAAAAAACAATAGCCAGCATTGTTTAACTGGAATTAGCTAACATAAAGGTTATATGTATGTGAATAAAATAACTAGATAATGTTTTAATTGTGTAATTAATCAAATGTGTATATACAGTTGATATACTTAATGCCTATGTAATCTTAGTTTAAAAAATATATATTTAATATTTCAATGCAATAATTAGTTACTAAAGTACTATGGTTAGTAGTACTTTCTATAATCTTATATTTAGTAGTTTTTTCTTATCTATTCATTTTTCCTCTAACTATACAAGTTATGCTACAGCTCAGTCATTCCTGTGAACTCTATTTCGCGAACTTTGGCAAATTCCACATCATGTATTGCAGTAAGAAATCAAGCATGATTTTTTTTTAATAAGCACACGAAAACTGTAAGCTTTAAGACTAGGTGAATTAACAAACAATAAAAGTGTTTTCAATTACAAAACAATAAGACATGCATCTATCATATCAGGCTATTACATAATATCGGGCTCACCTAACAATTTAAGGACAAAAAGCACAATGCCAGTTCTTTCGTAAGTTGTAAATATTGTCTTCACAGAAATTATCACAGGTAAGCAGAATACAGCGCTCAACGTCCACATACAACACTTATTTATTATAACAACATTTAATTAGTTATATGTAGCTACAAGAACAGTCAACGTACGATATAATATTTAAATATTAAAGCGAATATTGCACCCTAATTTTGTTTAATGTTATTGTTATGCCGCCATCTTGATTTAGTGTCAAATGTCAGAATGTGTCATTGTTTCTGACACCATACTCGGATATTTGTAACAAGTTTTCTGTAATAAATCAGATATGAAATCAGTGCTAATATTGTTATTTGAACTATTACAAAAGCACGAATTCAAAAAGATGTACCTTAAGTAACCTATTCAAGGTATCACTTATCGATTTTCGCTATTCAGTTCCAGTAATGTACGTTTCTGCTATACCGTATTTTTTATTGGATACGTTCTACTTTTGCACTGGCAATAAATAAGTTGAACACTGAAAATCGGGGAAGATTCAAACAAAATTCGTATGACTTCGTCAAATAAATCAACTATGACAAAATGACAGCATAAGCTCCAGATCTGAAAAAATTACGTGAAAAGTGAAAACACAATACAATGTGGCTAAACACAATATAATGTAACATATCATAACATTTAAAAGTATATTAAATATTTCTGTGATATGCCAGGCCCGGATGCTAGAGCCGATAACAATGTTCTTGGCGAAATGTCCACAGAGCCCACGGCAACTGTTCACAGCGGTGTAGATGCAAAGACAGAAAAGAAATTAACTGTACTTGAAACTCATGGATATATTTTAGGAAGGACAATTGGGTCAGGTTCATATGCAACCGTTAAGGTAATTTTTAAAATGTATACTTTTATTCCAATTTTCCAGTAAAAAAGTGTACATCCAAAATCCGTTCCAGTGTACATCAAAAAGAGTAGAGTTTATTTTTACGCAAAAGTAAATAAAAGCGTACTACTTCAATCTGAATTAACGGTCTACAAATTTATTAGAAAGAATTGTAATTTCCTTTTCCCAATTAATAATACTTAAATTAACAAACTAAGTACTTAACGATTATTTTATTATTTATTTGCTTTGATATAAATTACAACAAGTGGTTCTCATTAATATAACAATTAATCTTACACTACTAATCCTACTTTCATTAGGTTGCATCAAGTGACAGGCACAACTGCCAAGTTGCAATTAAAATAATAAGCAAATTTCAAGCACCAGGCGATTATCTAAAGAAATTTCTGCCTAGAGAAATAGAGGTCGTGAAAGGGCTTAAACATGAAAATTTAATAAGATTCTTGCAAGCTATCGAAACCACCCATAGGTTCATTATTATATCTATTATTATTGTAGTACAATGTAATTTAAATTTCTTTAGGCAAAGTATAAAATACATTTTATACAGTTTTTTTGCTCTATATAAGTATTTAAAATAGGTTTTCTTGATAGTATTTATTTTTTAAACATAGTAATAAGGTATATTCATTGATTACATACTTAATTTATTCTGCGTATAATTTTCTAATTTCTTATTGCTAACATAATTCAAAGGGTTGTGTATTATAGGGTTTATATAGTAATGGAGTACGCGGAGAATGGTAGCCTACTCGATATTATACGCAAGGATCAACATATAGATGAAATTCGGGGCCGGCGGTGGTTCCGGCAACTTGTCGAAGCTGTGGACTACTGCCATGAGCGGGGTGTCGTGCATAGGTGTGTATCGAAAGATTTCCGACACCAGCAAAATTAGATCTAACTGAAAAATGATGCCATCGTGCCAGGTATCTCACGGAGTAGGCAGAGAGCACCAAGTGCCAAATATCTCTATCCTTACAGACCTGACGTACTTCTACATTCATCAATCTTTTCATACACACGCGCCGATCTCGAAGGCTTCTTCTGGCTACTCCAGCAAATATGAAAACATTAAAATTTACCTGTTACTTGTTTTATTCCAATTAATTAAATACATAAATAGACACAATAGTAAATTTAAAATATAACTGCTAATAATTATTTAAGGGACATAAAATGCGAGAATCTTCTAATGGATCATGGTCTGAACATAAAGCTATCAGACTTCGGTTTTGCAAGAGGTCATATGAAACCAAAAAATGGGGTATATGCACTTAGTGAAACTTTCTGCGGCAGCTATGCTTACGCTTCACCAGAGATTTTGAAGGGGGTTCCGTACAAACCCCAAGATTCTGATGTTTGGAGCATGGGAGTTGTGCTTTATGCCATCGTGTATGGTCGGCTGCCGTTCGATGACACTAATTACACTCAATTATTGAAGGTAAAATTGAATATTTATTTTTAATTTGGTATAAAATTTCTGAGCCGAGTCGGTTCTTATGATATAGGTTACTTATTAAAATATGTTTTAGATTTCAATGGATGAGTATGTGTAATTATATAACCTCTATACATGAATATGTGAGAAATATACTAGTCATTTACTTATAATTTTCAATGAAAATAACTGCTAAAATGTCTCTTATTCACAGCAAGTTCAAAATAAAGTATCCTTTCCTCGTGAGCCGAAGGTGTCCGCAGAGTGTCGAAAGCTGATCATGAAGATCCTTGCTCCGTTGAAACTTCGTGTAAAGATCCCACAGATTCTTGCCGACGCCTGGCTCAATCCCAATCAACAATCGAAAGATGAAGACGTTGAGAATAATCAGGTAAATGTAATTTGAAAAATGTAACATTACGCCTGTAATCCCGGAAGAGCTAAGCAGAGGAGTGTAGTACAGTCTCATACGTTTCACCAGTTACGTTCACGTCTCACTATGGAATAGGTTGTGAGTGTATTGTCATGAAATACAAACAAATTTTGTATATTCTAAGGGATATTTGGGGTGTGTAAAATAATTACAAAGCAAAATGACTGGCAGCGGTTGAATTCGAAGAGCTGAAGATAGAGCTCAGTGGTGTACTATTGGCGGGGCCTATGTCTGGCAGTCAATGGCAGTAGTCCGATAATAATTATAAAAATAAAAGAATTAGAAGCTCCCCTTTAGGAATTCAAATAGTTAGCAACTCTATGTCCAGTTTGAATTGACGTATAAAATCTGACGTATTGTTATAATAAACTCCACTAATATTCCTACTCTACTAAATATTCTTTTGATTGTAAATAATTGCCAGTGAAATCAGCCAGACGCTTGGAAGCCATTCTCAGAATTGCAAGGAACGTTCCTTACCTAATAGTACTATGCAGTACCTATGCTTGATCCATAGCGCACTGGTTCATGCGAAGCTAGAATCCAGTATCATCCTCTAAAACCCACACTTAATTTCTTATCTTCTCTTACTAGAATAGATTCAAAAGTCCCTACTAAGAAATCTATTTATGGATAAGATGTAGGTATGGATTGGGTGTATGAATAGGATGTATGGATATTGTGGCCAGCTTTAATTCACTACGCTGTCGTTGGGAGAACATACGGAAACTTGTCTGGTGAAAGCAATCCTTCTCAGTAACTGTATCAATTCTTCGATAACTTTTATTAGCTCGAAACAAAAATAAATTACCCTAATGATCCCTGGAAGCCTACTGTATTCCATAATTTGTGCATAAAATTATAAATACTTGTGTTTCACGGCTGATTGCGGTATAGCGCAGCCTAAATAGGCACGGCTAAATATCCTGGCCGCCGACGGGCAGCAGCGTCGGCGGTGCGAAAAGCTGTGCCCTGCGATCTCCAACCCGCATGCCCAGCGTAGAGATTACGGGCATAAACCCCCCTTGAGGGAGGCCTATGTCCGGCCATGGACTGAGATAGGCTGATGATGATGATAATCGGAGAGAACATTACAATGTGTTTAGAATGATTTATCATTTACGTCTTGTCTGTGAGGATCTCTATACTAGCACCGAGTGCCAAATACCACTGTATTTGACTCTCTATGATCCCTACCTAACCCGTAAGCGACCTGATGTAACTTTATAATATAACAAACGATCTTAATTTGCCCCACGGCGTCTGTGTTTCCGGTCACATATAACTTAGGTCTCTGAAAAACGAGGGTGAGGCTCTTCCTAGGCATGCGTATTCCATCTTAGGACGCATCCGCGCATTCCATCAGTCGGGATCGCGGCCAAACGCTGGCCTATCATATGATAAAAAAATATATAGTAACACACACAGATATATAGCTAAGCAGATTTAAAACGACAGGCAGATAAATCACAGCACTGCCGTTAAATAGACCCGCGTCAAACTGAATTAATGATGTTAAACCGATAGCCGACCTGCGATCATACATTGCATTTACCTCGCAGACTCGTAGGCCATTTGTGCATATATCCACATGTTATATGTAGCTAGAGATATGTTGTTACGAATTGGTTAACAGGAATGAGACCGATTGGGAAAGGAAATATCAATCATGACCTTCAATTATACACCGCCATTTTCCCTTTCCCTTATCAACTTTCTTGTCCAACTCTTTAGACCGATAATCTTAAAAAGGCAGATGTAGATATACTGATGTGAGGACATGATGATGGCAATATAACAATTTTAGGGTTATTGATAAGAAAGATTTCATTTTTTATGGTTAGGGTTATTGATAAGAAAAATTCGTCCACATTTAAATAACGGAACATTCGCATGTCCGTGGTCAAGAACAAGACTAAAGCTTACAAAGACAGCTATGGATAGCTTCTTGAAATTTTTTAAAATAACATAATATAACATCACGCCTATATTCGAAGAGGGAGATGGAGAAGTGCACAAAACTCTAACAGTGTATAGACTTTTGAATACATACGTTTTGAATACATACTTTTGAATACATACGTTTTTAATGAATACATTCTTCGCAAAGACCATGGAAGATATTTTGGTTTCACCCGAGTTATTTAGTTTGATTCATTGGCAGGTGTATCATATTTCACGAACTTCAGACGCACACACAGGTCGACCTTGTGTCAAATTAGATATGATTATGGTTATGTATGATTAAGATGTACAGATATCAAGAAATCTTTAATTATAATAGTACCGTGTATTACTAACATTAATGTGTGTGTACATGTATATATGTATGTATATTTGTTAGAACTCTATGAGGCTCGACTGCCGATCGGGAAGTCCTGTTAGTTACTGTCCTGTCCTGTCCTGTGTAGTTACTCCGAGTTTGGATGTGTGTCCAGTGTATGTCAATAGGCTCACCACCTATTCCATTGTAGGACATAAACATAACTGGCGAAACGTGGGGGTGTATTACACTCCTCTGCCGATCCCTTCGGGGATAACAAGCGTAATGTTACTACTGTCTATGAGGCTATACGACTGTGACATAAAATATGCCTACAAATAGGTACGTAAACGTACGGAAACTGACAAGTGTTAATTGAATAGGAATTAGGTCTTATTGATGTGAAGAGGCGAATAATTGGGGAAGGTTCTTCTGATAACAGATCTACTTAAGTCTTGCGAATCCTAATGGATATCGAAAAGATTCTTTTTATTTTTTTTCTAATGTAAAAATCAAATGATATATTTGAAAAAGGTTTTGATGTCCGACGCTTTCTTTGAAACCGCGCTTAGGAAGCGCGAACAAAGATAACAGCCTCAATCCTTCTCATTACGGCAGAAGCATTGTGTCCAACAATGAAATATAAAATAGTTTTAATACATATATAATACATACGTACATCATGTTACATGAGGATATAAAACAAACATTCCGTAAACATTTTGTATTGATTGAAAATCGAACCCATTACATATGACTCCGAATTCAAGATCGTCAACCCAAAAACCTACATGCCAATAATTAACTGAAATAATACAATAAATATAAATAAATAAAAACCCACTACATTTGATAAATTAATGTTATTTTTTTGATAATACAATCACTGATTGAATATCGACACAACTGTTATGATTAATCCAATTATCGAATAAAATAATCATTCAAATAAATAATGCCAATTTGCAAAAACAAAAACATAACAGTTTTCATAGAATATGATTACCATCATACTCTCATGTACCGATGTACTGATATACAATATACTAGTTCATCGTGCCCACCCTGTAAAGAATCAAGCGTGATGACATAATAACTATAACATTAAGAATAATACTTGAATGCTAGTACTACAGATGTTCTTAAATTAGAATGTCTTATTATTTACTGTATATAGCGTTCTATCTATACATATAATAAAACTGTAACTGATCGCTGTCTGTACATGGGAAATATATTTAAAAAATCATAATGGAGGGCCTTTATATACGCAAGAGAACCCAAAACATTTTTTTTTTTATTTATTCTGTTTGTACGTCTATATGTATGTGTACGCTAATCTCAGAAACGGCTTATCCGATTTGAATGCAGTTTTCAGGATTATATTGTGATGGGTTTTACTTAACATTTAGTGTTTTTTTCATTTAAATCGATTAACAAATAAAGAAGTTATATCAATTTATGTCAATCATCACGTATAGGTTATGTTACCACGCCATGGCCTTTACAGTGCAAGCGAAGAGCACTAAGAACCTAATACATATATTCATCAGCCGCTACAGATCTAACATGCTCTTCTTTCATACCTCACTCTCTTTATAATATAACGGCTCTAATCCCTGAAGGGGTAGGCAGAGGAATATAACATATTTCAATGTGTCACCAGGTACGTGTTACGTCCCACGGAATAGGTGATAGTAGGCTCTGAGCACATGTTATACACATACACATGTGTTCTTCGCATCACATGTGTAGCTATATCCATATATGGATCTTATTTCTCCGAGTAACAATACAAAAGTAACGAAGGCTAGAGCTAAAATTGGTTACGTATTAACAGTCGGCTCACGTGCGCCCGTCCGTCCGACAATGGAGCGTGTGGGCCGATAGGAGAAATTCGGATAACGGAGATGTATTGTCTTCAATGAATACGGCCGGTCTGATTTGACCAATGTAATTATTGACTGGAGTGCGTACCAACTAGTTTCGGTTCGAAAATACGGAACATCCCGCCTGTAATCCCCAAAGGGGTAGATAGAGGAACGTAGTACACACTGACGTTTCAAGTTAGTTCATTTGTTTTTATATCGAAACCTATGACAATATAAATGTGTTATAAATGAGCATTAGGCCTAATTTATAGTAGTATACAAATGTCGTCTGATGAGCTTAAGAAGGCAGCCGGTTGCCGGTGCCTTCTTAAGCTCATCAGACCTGGACCAGGAAACAGCAGCGCCGAGTATCGGAGCCATTGTCCAGCTGGACATCCAAAAGCTGATGATGATAGTAGACTGAGATGAAAAGCGTGAGATGAAAAGTTCGTCATTTTCATCAACCTGTTGAACACGGGTCTCTTGTCAGTATGAAAAGGGCTAACGACATAATCTGCCTGTTAACTAAATTTGATTTAGCAGTCTTCATTCCCTAGAGAATATGGTGAGCTCCAAGGTATGCCAAGTATCTTCACAGTATATCCCTTCACCATTATAGTATTGTTATAATATATAATTGATATTGATGAATCACGCATATTTGCAAAGATATGCTTGTTAGGATTTGCAACTGCGACCAACGGAATGGGAGGCTGAAACGGAATGGCTAAGCCATTACCCTATCATAGCTTCATACTATCATCGTCATCAGCCTACTCCCGTCTGCTGCTGGACATAGGCCTCTCCAATAGCACGCCACTGAGCTCGACCTTCAACTCTTCGTACCCAACCACTGCCAACCACATTGCGTATATCGTCCCTCCGCTTATCTTACTCACTTTTTATTAGAACATTAATGATACATAAATATTTACACTCTTTCGTCGCAGTGATTCTTTTTAAAAGACGCTCATTTAACAATAAAAGTGATATTACAATTTTATTGTAGTAACTCTTTTCAAAATATTTTACTCATCCATAACACACCTGTTTACTATTGCTAATAAATATAGGTAATCGTTTGCGATTACGCTCATGCTTTATTAGTTTAGGTATGTGGTTGTTAATTTTATTGTTAATTAATACAATAACGTATTTAAAATGTCCAATACAAACGTTATTAACTTGGTTTTATAATGCAACTAAAACATTATGCGACGCTGTCGAACATACTCACATAAAGATGTAAAGTTGTGAGTTCTGTCATTTTGAGTTATAAGTTAGAGACCGTGAACTGATAAAGTCGGTAGTTTCACAATACTATCGCTCGAGTTTAATGACGTAACTTTACTACGATTTTGTGGAGTTTAAATTATGCGAATTGTGAAATAAATGTCACTGCCTCGTTGGTCGAGTACTTCCAAGCGCAGCTACCGGTCTGGAGGTCCTAAGTTCAAATCCAGGAAAAATTTATTCGATTTTTCTAATTTAGAATTTCTATTAGTGATACGGAGTCTGGATCTGTGCCCCATGTGTGCGATAGACCCACCACATATTCCATGGGAGTTAAACGTAACTGGTGAAACGTGCGAGTGTACTACACTCCTCTACCTACCACTACGATATTACAGACTTGAAGTTACGTAAACTACAATTACATTACATAAATTCAGCAGTATGATAATGCAAAAAGTTTCACTGAAATGTTACAAAATTGCAATCGTAGCGAGTCTCAGTGACCTGTGTCTCGACATTATGTCCTTTACATCTGACTTGTCAAACACGGAAACCTATTTATAGAATTCCAGCAACAAATGTCGGCATTACAGCGTCATTGATATACGGATATCAGTGTAGCCACGTGACGTTATTCACAATCAAATTTATAGAAGGAAGGAAGTTCAAAACGGGATTCCAATAATCGTATCTTCTACCACATCCTCGTATTACCTAAATCCATTCATAGTACATGATTATGTATCATCATCATCTTCATCGTCAGCCTCTAGATGTCCACTGCTGGACGTATACCTCCCCTAATCGGTGCCACTCCTTCCGGTCCTGGGTCTTCCAAATCCAGCAGCTTCCCTGTGTCTTCTTCAGGTCGTCAGACTATAGCGAAACCAGTTCCAACTTCGCTTCATTAAAACCTAATACTATGAAAGACGATATTAACACGATAAATTCTTGATATATTTAGAACGATGAAGAAAGTCTGAAAGATGAACGGGTAGAAAGTTAACAGAATTTTAAACTGGAGCACTCTGGACCACGTTGTTCCAGTATGTTGACATAGATGCATATATGACAGTAACCAGTTTCTCGGATTTAACTTCATTACCCTTATGATAATTCACCAACTGTAACTACTGAACCATAATACTTATAACTGATATTTATTTAGGAATATCAGTCATGACTTATAATAGCAAATTATATAATTATCCATTATTATTACGATACTCATTAATTATCGATTTTTTCACGTTCCTTATTACTAAATAATAATTAATTAAAACTCTTATATTAGTAACAATAATTTTGATACACATTAAATTTCTTTCTTTGATAAAAATTAATTATTTATTTTGATAAAAATTAAATTACTCATTATGATAAAAATTAAACTAAGTTTTTTTAAAAAAAAAACGTTTAAAATACGATCGAAAAAATTATTAGTTTTTTTTTCAAAACCACCGCTATTAAGTTCAAATTAAACGGAGTAACTCGCCAGACTAATCGACGGAGCCATTATAAATATCAATGTGTTATCAGATCTGATGAAACGATATAAATTGATGGCTATGCAAATTAATTAACGATAATGCCTGCCTACACCATTGATAACTGATTTATGTGCGCTCGAACAAGTTCGCTGTTCGAGCCAGCTGTAATGTAGGAATCGGAGAAGCGAAGTTAATAATAATAACATAACATCACGCCTGTATTTACCGAAACGGTAAACAGAGATGTGTAGCACCTAGTCTTACATTTCATCAGTTACGTTCACGGCCCGCTATTAAGTGGTGAGCCTATTGACATACACAACAAAAGTTGCAAGGGCGACTGCCGATCGGGAGGACCTGGGTTCAAATCCCGGGTCGGGTACTATTGGATTTTTCTAATTTAGAATTTCTAGTAGTGACTCGGAGTCTGCAATTGTGCCCGGTGTATGGCAATAGGCTCACCACCTTTTCCATTGTGGGACTTAAACGTAACTGGTGAAACGTGGTGTGAAACGTACACTCCTCTGAAATAGAAA